>OX638382.1:57282633-57388445 GCA_951813785.1 Criorhina ranunculi
CTGTGTAAAGCGCATCCTAACCAAACACCTACCTAAACATATCTCATGTCCGCGGAATACGTATAAAGCGCAACCTAACCTAACACCTATCTCTCATGTCTAACGCAAATCTAAGCAGTATCCGTATACTGACTCCCTACCGTCCGTAGGGAGTATTCCCTCGCCTACCGTCCGTAGGGAGGACCTACACCGAGTGAGTTCGAACTCAACCTACCACTAATCATCTGTGTAAAGCGCATCCTAACCAAACACCTACCTAAACATATCTCATGTCCGCGGAATACGTATAAAGCGCAACCTAACCTAACACCTATCTCTCATGTCTAACGCAAATCTAAGCAGTATCCGTATACTGACTCCCTACCGTCCGTAGGGAGTTTGCCCTCCCTCCCTCCCAGTATCCGTATACTGACTCCCTACCGTCCGTAGGGAGTATTCCCTCGCCTACCGTCCGTAGGGAGGACCTACACCGAGTGAGTTCGAACTCTACCTACTTCTAATCATCTGTGTAAAGCGCATCCTAACCAAACACCTACCTAAACATATCTCATGTCCGCGGAATACGTATAAAGCGCAACCTAACCTAACACCTATCTCTCATGTCTAACGCAAATCTAAGCAGTATCCGTATACTGACTCCCTACCGTCCGTAGGGAGTATTCCCTCGCCTACCGTCCGTAGGGAGGACCTACACCGAGTGAGTTCGAACTCAACCTACTACTAGTCATCTGTGTAAAGCGCATCCTAACCAAACACCTACCTAAACATATCTCATGTCCGCGGAATACGTATAAAGCGCAACCTAACCTAACACCTATCTCTCATGTCTAACGCAAATCTAAGCAGTATCCGCATACTGACTCCCTACCGTCCGTAGGGAGTTTGCCCTCCCTCCCTCCCATTATCCGTATACTGACTCCCTACCGTCCGTAGGGAGTATTCCCTCGCCTACCGTCCGTAGGGAGGACCTACACCGAGTGAGTTCGAACTCAACCTACTAGTAATCATCTGTGTAAAGCGCATCCTAACCAAACACCTACCTAAACATATCTCATGTCCGCGGAATACGTATAAAGCGCAACCTAACCTAACACCTATCTCTCATGTCTAACGCAAATCTAAGCAGTATCCGTATACTGACTCCCTACCGTCCGTAGGGAGTTTGCCCTCCCTCCCTCCCAGTATCCGTATACTGACTCCCTACCGTCCGTATTGAGTATTCCCTCGCCTACCGTCCGTAGGGAGGACCTACACCGAGTGAGTTCGAACTCAACCTACCACTAATCATCTGTGTAAAGCGCATCCTAACCAAACACCTACCTAAACATATCGCATGTCCGCGGAATACGTATAAAGCGCAACCTAACCAAACACCTATCTCTCATGTCTAACGCAATTCTAAACGGTTCGTAGGGTGGGCCTAACCTGAATGAGCTTCGTAAATTAGAAATTTAAGCGTCGCGTCATCGGTTTAGAAAACAACGGAGAATTGGAGAGAGCTGGTGCTAAATCGAATACGTTACACAACTCCACGCATTGAGTTTCCGAAACCGAGAGCTCTCACAAAAAAAGGGAATAGGAATGGGAATAAGGGGCAGCTGTAATGAAATATTTGAGACTAAAGGGCCTAGAGACTTGGGTGGACTTATCAAGGGAAAGAGACTTGGGTGTTTTTGCTAAGTGCTTTCATAAGGAAAGACACTGATTGCATTGCAACAAACAGAGGTTTGGGTGGGCTAATTAAGGGCTTTCTTAAGGAAACAGATTCGGGTGCTGTTGTCAAGTGCTTTCGGAAGGAAAGACACTGAATGCAATGCTTTCAGACTTGGGTGGGCTCGTAAAATCAATGTCAAATGCAATATAATAAATAATATAGCAATGTAATAAATGTTAGCAATATAGTAAATGTTAGCAATATAGTAAATGTAATAAATAGCAATATAGTAAATATAGAAAGCAATATAATAAACAAAATAATTACCACAGAACTCACCAGGTATCTGTGAAGCAGGAAGCAGGAACGAAGTGCCATGTAGAGCTTGCACTGGTGATGATGTGTCGCTGTGGAAAAATGCACTAAAATCACTTCAGAAAAGAAGGCTTAAGGCCTGATTCTATTAATTGCAAAGAAGGCTGAAGGCCTTGAATAGAGTAGCTTAAGGCTTGTAAAAAAAATAAAAGAAATGTATTCTACTGTAAGAGCACAAGGCTTTGTATGAAGACGCTTTCAGAAGGAAAGACGCTTATTTAAAATTAAGAAAAAAAAAAATTTAGAAACACTGGTAATTAAAAGGTTTTCAGACTTGGGTGCCCTTGCTAAGTGCTTTCATAAGGAAAGACACTGATTGCAATGCAAGAAAAGACTTGGGTGGACTTATCAGGGGAAAGAGAGTTGGGGTTTCTTGTTAAGTGCTTTCGGAAGGAAAGTCACTGCATTGCAAAAAAAATCTAAAGACTTGGGTGGGTTTGTTCAGGGACAGGGGTAAAAAAAAAAATATAGGACTGACCTGGTTCACCAGTAAGCAAGGTGCATGGCAACTTCTGATGATGATGTTTCTGATGTGTTGCTGATGATGTGCATATCTTATGATGTTTCTGATGTATTGCTGATGATGTATGTCTGATGAATTCGTTGATGAATATCATGTGTGGTATGGTGTATCTGATGCTTTAGATGATCATGGTGTCAGGGTTGGTCTGTGTTCTTCTTCTGTTGTTGTTTCACACAGAACCCAACCTGTTGGTCTGATGATCAGGAACACACAATGCACAATCACTCCTCCACGACTCGCATATGATAGTCCAGGCGAGTGTGGGTACGCGAGTGTGTAGTAGCGTACACGAGCCCATTAAATTGTCCAAGGGCTACACACTGGCTTGACGGACTACACTCACGGTTACCGATTGCAATATCGCGTCGCCGATTGCAATATCGCGTTTAAGCGCTGCAGCGACTACGTTAACGGCGACATAGTTGTTCTTGATGCATCATAGGTCTTGCTGGGAATTCTGAAACTGAGAACTCTCATTTGGAAAAGGGATGAAACGGGAACAAGGGACAGCTAAAGGCTAAAAGCTTATTGTATTTTATTAAGTGAAATTGTATTATTTAAGTTTTTTTTGTTATAAAATAAAATATTGGGAAGTAAAATAAAAATTTTCAGACAATGGGGCTAGAGACTTAGGTGGACTAATCAAGGGAAAGAGACTTGGGTGTTTTGCTTAATGCTTTCGAAAGGAAAAACAGACTTGGGTGGACATATGTCAAGGGCAATATAATAAATATAATACACTTATGATAAATGAAATATATAGCAATATAATAAAAGCAATAGCAATATAGTAAATATTGAAATAAAATAAAAAGTTCAGACAATGGGGCCTAGAGACTTGGGTGGACTTATCAGGGGAAAGAGACTTGGGTTATTTGCTGAGTGATTGCTTGCAATCCTTACAGACTTGGGTGGGCATATAGATATATGATAAATAAAATAAATAGCAATATAATAAAAGCAATAGCAATATAGTGAATATATGTTAAAAGCAATGTAATAAATGAAATGATAAAACTAATTACCACAGAACTCACCAGGTACCTATCTGTGAAGCAGGAAGCAGGAAGAAAGTGCCATGTAGAGCTTGCACTGGTGATGATGTATTGCTGTGGAATTAAGCACTGAAAACACTAAATAAAAGGGTTCGCAGACTTGGGTGTTCTTGCTAAGTGTCATTGCAATGCAAAAAAAAGACTTGGGTGGACTTATCAAGGGAAAGAGAGTTGAGGAAAGACACTGCATTGCAAAAAAAAAAAAACCTAAAGACTTGGGTGGGTTTGTTCAGGGGCAAGACCAGGGACAGAGGCAATAAAATATAATATAAGACTAACCTGGTTCACCAGTAAGCAAGATGCATGGCAACTTCTAATGATGATGTATCTGTGACTGATGCATTGCTGATGATGTACATAGTATGTATGTATGATGTGTAGGATGTTGTATCCGATGCTGTAGAATGTAGATGATGATGACGTATGTAGTCGGGGTTGGTCTGTGTTCTTCCTCTGATGTTCTGTCACACAGAACCCAACCAGTTGGTCTGATGTTCAGGAACACACAATACACAACCGTTCGCTTCCTCCACCACTCGTATACGACAGTATGTTCAAGCGAGTGTGGGTACGCGAGTGTCTAGTAGCGAACGTACGAACGTATAAATGGACGATCATAGGTGTAGATACGTACGAAAAATAAAAAAAATTTAATTTCTCTCGCACTACCACTCTCTCTCTCTTACTCTCCCGCTCTCTTTTACTCTCCCGCTCTCTCTTACTCTCCCGCTCTCTCTTACTCTCCCGCTCTCTTTTGCTCTCCCGCTCTCTTTTACTCTCCCGCTCTCTTTAACTCTCCCGCTCTCTCTTACTCTTACGCTCTCATACTCTCCCGACCTCTCTGAGAGAACCGCTCTCAACATAAATTTTATCGATGTGAACACCACGGCGGACAGCACTAGACTGAAGCTCAGCTGGCCTCGCACCACCTTTTATATAAAACCGAGAACAACAATTTTTTTCTTTGTCAAAAATCTCCTTTGTTATTTTTTTGTCAATTTTTGTTGTTTTTCGTCAATTTTTACGTTTTTTTTTGTTATTTTTCGTTTTTTCTTTTGCTTTTCACCATTTTTTCGGTTTTCCCATCTATCCTCGTTTATTCCTATTCTGTTTTCAATCGTTCCTGACCCGTTTTACATTCGAAAAATGACTACTTTTCCAATTTATAAACTTCTCAAACGGCTTTTTTTTCACTTCAGAGTCTGTTAAACTATCCCTCAGCGAGATTCTATTGGTGCCTTCGCTTCAGCTATCAAGAACAACTTGTATAACAATAGCATATGACGAGCCTATGCATGTAAGATTTTGGCGCTCGAATTTTGAAGGCCAGTTGATTTGTCGAGCT
Organism: Criorhina ranunculi; assembly: GCA_951813785.1. NCBI lineage: Eukaryota > Metazoa > Arthropoda > Insecta > Diptera > Syrphidae > Criorhina > Criorhina ranunculi. Next base: position 57,287,586 of record OX638382.1, read on the forward strand.
CAAGTATCAAGTCTCTTTGTATCAGCCTCAAACAAATCACACTTGTGCTAGTTTTCGTCCACCTATATTCCAATCCTGTGAAACCTTTTTTATTGCAAACGCCTGCTGTGTGGCCCAGCAGATGGACAGATTTTCTCTGTGAACACCTGTCCTGGGCACCACACTGAAAACTAATTGGAGAGAGATGTTTCCAAAGTTCCAGAGTTTTACAGCAGATCCAGTTCAGGAATTTTCTCCCAAGACTCTAGACAATGAACGTTGTAATATCGGCGGAAGGCTGCTTTCTCTGAATCTTATTAATTTCATGTCCCAAGCTGCAACGAAATGAGACAAGGTTCTGAAGAAAAAATTTTAAGACCTGACCCCACGTTTGGTTCACCATCGCAGCAGAAAAGATTGCAAACAAGTTAATTGAGTGCCTCAGTGTGGTGGGTGAAAACGACGCCACCAGAGTGTCAGCAGGCACATGTAGCAAAGGAAAAGTCGCAGAGCGCAGCACTGCAGGGAAAGACGAGAGCTGCTTGGGTGATCTACGAAGAGAGAAGGAAAAACAAGTCGATAGAGAAGTTTTATTGCAGAGAGTACAAGGAGGCTTCGAGAGCCAAACAGAAGCCTGTAGGGACCTGAAACCTTTCATCAACAACCTTATTGCCCAAGTTTACAACCAGTCGCATTCCTTGTATTGTTTGAGGTGTTGGACAGCTCGGCAAGGGATCTGTGCCCCCTTTGGAAGTATAATTTACAGGCTTTTCGCCAGCGATTTGGCGACTCCCTGGGTGGCTTTGGAGGGAGTTACAAAGCTATCTCGATCGACCGCAATCCTTTTCCGACTTGGTAGTTCTAGAATGCACAACCTTTTATTAATGACTCTTGACAATCTAACGTATTCAAAATCAAATAGTTTAAGTTTTTTGAGGGTGGCAGCACCGCACTGTGTAGGTTAGGTTAGGTGAAAATGGCTGCCAGCTGTTGCCAGCACACGAAGACCAATGAAAGATCCATTGTGATACCACATGGATCTGGAGTGATCTCTGATATGCAATACGGTTCTACTTATATACCCTCTCTGCAAAACCGAACTCAATTGTTAGTCTGTAAGAATTTTTAATCAATAAAATACCGACTGGACCAATCCAGGTCGCTCCAACATTTTCCCACTTGTCAACTCTACAATCCACTCGGACATGACGTTGTTGCGCTTTCCAAGATTGTTGAATTTGTTCGACGCCATTTGTTAGCTCATGCATCAAAAGCTCCGAACTTCGAGAGGAAGTTAGCCGCCCTAAAAAAAATGGGAATGTATAAAGTAACATTGAAGTCTGTAGTTGATGAACATGTGTATTAAATTGTACAAAAAAAACTGGAAATCCATTTTAACAATTGTCTTATCCAATCTAATCATAAGCATCCCTTGGACACTCATTTTGATTTTGGAAACACCATTGCGGCTGAACAGCCTCAGCCGCTATACCACTTTCTGTCAAAAGTTCCCGATGCATCAACAATCTTGCTTCAGCTTTTCGCCAATTTTCCTTTGGATTCGACCACAGTCTCTCGGCTAAGGCACTAGCCTTTGGCCATAACAACCCATCCAGAGTGAATTCGTCAATTTGTTCTGACCAAACTGCTGCCTCAGAGCCCAAAATCAATTTATTTGAGCCACCCAACACGGAATCAGGCTTATTTTCATAAAACTTCTGCCAACCACCAATTGGTTCTCCTCCGCTCCAGTTTGCAGTCTCGCCGTTGATAAACAGATCAAAGTTTGTCGTGATCACTCTAAATCCTCGATCAAAATATTGTCGTGTATCCTCTTCGGCTGCATCCCACACAGTCTGGATGATGTACCGAGATTTGTTGAGATATTCATCAATAAAGGGAGCACTCGTCAATTGGCTTGCCCATAAAATGATTGGAATTGTCTTATTCTTCGAAACCTTATCGACTTTAGCCAGTGCATGGTTTTGAAAGTGTCCCCACAATTTCACAAAATCATTCGTCACCAAATGTGATCCGTGCTCCCGCATCCAATTTCGAATGGGCTCACTAGAATTCCAACAAGAGATTGACACTGTTTCTCCTCCCATGTGAAAAATATTGGGACCAAACGTTTCGAACATTTCACGATAGATGTCCTCCAAAACTTCGTACACTTCGACCAAAGTTGGATCAAACTGACCACATGGTGGTTGATTGCAGAACTTCTTCCATGGTTGGGCGTTAAAGCACACAGTCAGATCTGTCTTCTGCCAACCCTCGCCAATATGAGCTGGTCCGCCAAATTCTGGAATGACACGAACACCTCTAACGAGAGCATATTCCACGACATCGATGATATCCTCGTGAGTGTAGATTTTTCGCGGTGAATATGCTCCAAGTTTGTGTAGCTCTGGATGAGACTTCACCACCAGAGGGAAACTGTTCGAATCGATTATGTGCCAATGGAAGGTATTCAATTTACTCATTGCCATGCCATCTGCAAAGAAAAGAGGTTATTTAAGATCATTTTGGAATCGGTAAACTTACTGAGTGTCCTCTTTATTGACTTAACACTGAAATAGTGCCGAGCAGTGTCCAGTAAAAGTCCACGATGCTTATAGGCCGGAGCATCACTAATCTCTGTATCGATCAGAATCTGAACACTTCCTCCAATATCATCGTACACAATCAACTGCGTTAGTGTCTCTAGACCATGCCTAGCCCCAAAGAATGTCTTAGCGTTGATATCTACAGAAACCTGTTTCTTATCCTTGGTAATTTTCAACGAGTAGCTCTCATCTGTGTCATACGAAAGATTGGGCACTTCTTCCGCACATCCTTCCAAGTAAATCTTGATCAATACAGATCTTCCGTCATTCGTAGCCAAGCCTGAATCTGGAATTTTCGCCTCAATTTGCGCCCGAAACCGCTTCTTGACCAATCTCCAAAGTTGATCCCTTATCGACTCGGATGAAATTTGAAATCTGATCTGGCTACGATCGATCTGAACAACATATTCGCCAATTTTTACCGTACCCGTTGGTTTAGGCCATAAAGTTCCTATTTCATTTCCACAGATCATCCTACACACCGATAGACTTTGGCTGCTATACTCATTGTGGAAGGGCACCTTAGTACATTTCGCGTTTTGACATTCGTAGCCCCAAACTGGTGGTGAGGCACTGTAAATTATACAAAAGTACGTCGCGTCATAGTAAGATTACCCAAGGAACACAACACTTACTCAAAGCAAACTGCTGACGCTATAATTACTGTTAAAGTAAAAAATAACTTGAAAAACTTGTTGTCGGCCATTGGATCAACAGAATGCTGCTTATCATTGGGTATTTCCGATTTTTGGTACTCAAATCAAGGGAACTCTACCCTCTGACTGTCCGACGAATACTGTCTTGTTGATGATAAATCCAGTTCAGTTGCGTGCAACCACAATAAAGTAAAAAACAATAATTAAATGCAAATTTATATAAAAAAAAATAAAAAAGAGAATCGGAATAAACGAAATGAAAATACCGCGCCGGTGGACGAACGTTGAATAAGTTGATTTTCAAATTCAGTCTAGTCTTAATAACTTATATTCTTAGTGATGCCAAACTAATTTTATATTCTGGATTTACCCCAGACCGGGGTATGACGTCTTTTTGTTATTTTTACAACTTCCAATGAAGTTCTATGTAGGTACATTAATTTGAAGAACAATTTTATCGTAAGCTTTAGTCTGGAGGAAGTTATTGGTTCTTCTGCTACCAACTTCATTGTACGAGTATATACTTATCGCTGTCATTATACATTGTTATGCTATTTGGCAGCATTTTGTAAGATATCTGTCAGATTTGGCAACGAGGTTGAAGTTGATAGCCGTTGATCAGTCACAGCATATCATTTCATTACTGAACACCCTGTAAATGTGGCCAATCAAATCATACGCTTCATACAAGGCACCTAAAGTGGATACCGTTGAACCTGTGATGCTATCTATATACAAGAGTCAGGTGAAATTATTGTCCCTAGGCTCAAGCGGATTTATACAGGTTCCCAGTGCCTGAAATCCCAAATTTAAGAAGACCAACTCAGCTGGCTGGAGACGCTTGTTGGTTGAGGCCCAGGTCCACCCCGGACTGTAGCGCCACCTTAAGTAGCTCAGCTATGTATTTACACCCAGACTACAGTCATCCTTCCTCTGTGACTGCCCAGCACTAGCCAGAGCTAGACAGCGCACACTCGGAAAACCTTTTTTCAAGGAACTATCCGAGATCTCCAACATCAAATTCTGTAACATCGTTAATTTTCTTAACTCCACAGGATGGATTTGAAAAACACACTCTTAGCCACGCCCATCAACATCCAGGTCACGTGAGTTGTGGTATCAAAACGGCGCATCCGCGTTACTTGTGTCTCTGGCAAGTTTCACCAGATTCAACCACTTCTACCTACCTACAGTCGTCCTTCTTGCTGAAAGCTCTAAAAGGTTGCTCAGTTTATACAGCTTTACACATTTCGATTGAAAGGACACTAGAGCGTAAGAAATTCAGTCCAGATAACGTAAGCACTGATGTTGTTCTTAGAAGTCTTCGCAGAGCAAAACGCAGTTCCAGGGCCTGTCAATAGATTAGGTACATGCTCAAGATACTTGTAATCAATTTAACATTAAGGGTTGCTTCCAGAGGGCACTAAATCTGATTGCTAGATGGTGCCTAAATGTAGGGCTAAACGTAAACCCTAAGAAATGCACCATAATTGCCTTCACGAAGAGAAGAAAACTGGGAAAACTCAGAGAACCAACACTCTTTGGTGAATCAATAGAATTCTCACAGGAAGTCAAATGCCTAGGGGTAACCCTAGATTCTAAACTCACATGGAAAGCTCACCTAAATAAGGTCATAGGCAAAGCCAGGACCTCACTATGGATCAGCAAATGTCTTCTAGGAAAGAACTGGGGCCTTAACCCCAAAATTACACTATGGCTGCACACAGCCATCGTCAGAGCTATCCTCACCTACGCTGCACCAAACAAAAGACGGCACAGACCAAACTCAATAAACTGCAAAGACTAGCCTGTGTATGCACGACAGGAGCAATGAGAACAGCTCCAACCGCAGCGTTAGAAACCCTACTAAATATCCCAACCCTTCATCTTCTACTTAAGAAAGAAGCAATAGTTAACGCATTAACAAGGCAACACATGTAGAATGTGCAACGAAGGAGAAGAATCAGCAGAACACATATTGTGTCACTGTGACACGTCATCGATTTCTAGGAAACCACTACCTTATGGCGGAAGATATCACCACCAGCTCACCCAAAGACTCACTCCGGAATCTAAAATAGAGGATATCACAATAGGCCCACCTGTGGCCGCAGTAATAAGGGACTAGTGCCCATCTCACTTACTTATCTAAATCTAACGTTAGGTGATGCCAGTTATAGAAAGGCTGCTTATCCGTGTTCTTTTGCCTCTGATATTGCTTCTTGTGATCAACGAGATTCTGAGATGAATCCCGTCAACGTGAAGGCACACGCTTACGATGTGCTGATACTTAAATCGGGAGAATTCGCAAGTTATGGGAGGAAAGCTCACTTGTGCTCGCTTGTTTTTAACAAATAATAAGGGTAGCGATCGAGGATTGTAAATCAATCCCTCAAAGACAGAAATTTTGCTGTTCTTCAGGAAAAGGATGATTTCAGGATCAATAAGTTACATGGAGAATAAAGATTTCGCATACAAGCGTTCGGTAACACCTGGAGCTTTAGGCCATGGGTGATACACTGGTTATACACGGTGGGTGTTAGACCTATTTTAGCATGCGACAGTTTAGTGAAAAACCCTTACAAAGAAGTTTTTAGTATAAGCTATGCTATAAGGGTGACTGTATGTCTCCACTCCAGAAGTGGAAACAAGTTAAATCTCATCCGTCTTGACCTCGACAACAGTAAAAGAGCTGCGAAAACAGCACTCAGATTCAAGAAAGCGGGATAACGGCCAACATCAATCCAAAACCACTCATCTATCCTATCACGGTGAAGAATGCTAGGCAACTTGACAGCAATTGACTATCTGACAACTATACCAGAACTCCCGATAGAAATAGCTAGACCAAAGATATTGCCACTGAGAATGAAGGACTGGCTACATTGGTACCGCCTCTTAGACTACACAACTCACAGAATGGATGTCAAAACCTAACAATTGGCAGCTATAATTTTGAGGTAGTAAAGGAGTCTATCTACCTCGAGGCAAACATAAACTCCACAAGTGACACCCTTGAGGAGATTCGACGAAGAATAACCTCAGGCAACCGCTGCTACTTCGGTTTGTCCAAACAACTAGGGTCCAAACTCCTAACTCGAAGGTCCAAAATCATGCTCTACAAAATCCTGATCTTGCTTAGACTGCAGTACTGCTTTATGGAGCTCAATGCTGGACGATAAGTAAGACAGCGGATCAGATCTTGGGATCCTTCGAAAGAAAAATTCTACGTCGAATATTTGGTCCAGTCTGCGAGGAGGGCGAATGGAGGAGAAGTTATAACTGCGAACTCTACGAGCTGTACAAAGATGTGAATGTAGTCCGGAAGGCAAAAATCCGTCGACTGCAATCGAGCGAATGGACGAGAATGCTCCAGCTAAGAGGATCTTTGAATTCCAGTCACCTGGTTCACGAAGAAGAAGAAGACCGAACCTTCGGTTTAAAGATCAGGCAATCGCGGACGCCAGAAACCTGGGTCTAGTAAACTGGAAGCAGCGTGCCCGAGACCGTAAAGGATGGAAAGCGGCATTAGTTCAGGCTCAGACCCCCCAAGGGTCGCTGGCCTGATAAGTAAGTAAATAGCTATGGGTTCTGACCACAGCATTGGAATTTCACCTTGTTATCGCTGTTAGAGCGAGCCTTGAAGCGTTTCTTGACCTCAAATTGATGAGCAACGAGAATGTCCTGATAGATGAAATGAAATAGAAAGCCATTTGCGTAAACAAAAAACTTTTAATCAGTTCAAACACTAACTACCCCTAACACCTCTCACTACACTTACTAATCATATGCCTCCCGTGGGCATTCATTTTGATTCTGTACACACCATTCTGGCTCAAGGGATTCCGCCCTTATTCTGTTCTCTGTCAAATGTTCTCGATGAACCAAAAACCTTGACTCAGCCTTTGACCAGCCATCTTCCGGATTTGACCACAATCGCTCTGCTAGTGCACTGGCTTTTGGCCAGAGTAACGTATCCAATGAAAATTCGTCTACTTGTTCTGCCCAAACTGCAACTTCAGAGCCCAAAATCAAATTGTTTGACCCACCAAAGACACGATCAGGTCTGTTGTCATAGAACTTCTGCCAACCGCTAAAGCCGCCACCTCCATTCCAACTGGCAGTGTCGCCATTCACAAAAAGATTAAAATTTGTCGAAATCAGTCTAATGCCGCGCTCCAAAATTTGTTGGATCCTCCAATCTGCCTCGTTCTGTGATGTCTGTACGATATATCGGGATTTGTCTATAAAATCATCGATATAAGGCGGTTCTGTTAGTTGGCTTCCCCAGTAAATAATTGGAATTTTTGTGCGGTTAGAGACCTTATCAACTCTAGCCAGTGCGTTGGTTTGAAAGAGTCCCCACAGCTTTATGAAATCGGCGTATTCCACACCCCAACCTTTGGAGCGCATCCAATACCGAATGCTTTCACTGGAATTCCAACAGGGAATAGACACTGTATCGCCTCCCATGTGAAAGATGTCCGGATCAAAGGCTTCGAACATTTCACGGTAGATGTCCTCGAGCACATCGTAAAGCGCATCAACTGTGGGATTAAATTGGCCACATGGCGGTTCATTGCAATAGTTCTTCCACGGTTGTGCGTTGAAGCAAACAGTCATTTTGGTGTTTTGCCATCCTTCCCCAGTATGAGCAGGTCCATCGAATTCGGGAATGACACGCACACCTCTAGAGCGGGCGAACTCCACTACATCAGCGATGTCTTCCGGGGTATAGACTTTGCGGTGGGAATAGGCACCGAGGTTGTACAAATCTGGATGCGATCTGATGACAAATGGAAAACTATTCGAATCGATCATGTGCCAATGGAAGGCGTTCATTTTACTCATCGCCATGCCATCTGGAATGTTATTCTAATCGGGTTAGGGTACAGACTTTATTACCGTCACACTCACCGATGGTTCTCTTGATTGACTTTACACTGAAATAGTTGCGTCCCGTGTCAAGGAGAATTCCGCGATGCTTATAAACCGGAGCGTCATTAATCTCGGTGTTTATTACCATTTGCACACTCCCTCTAATGTCGTCGTAAACAATCACCTGCAAAGTCTCCAAGCCGTGTCTCGCTCCAAAGAATGTCTTAGAAGCAATGTCGGCAAAAACCTGTTTTTGGCCTTTGGTAATGCTCAATGTATAGCTTTCATCTGTGTCGTATGTAAGCCTAGGCACTTCCTCCGCCTCCTCTGCACTCTGATCTATGGTAATCCTGATCGTTAATGGCGTCCCCCCGTTCTGCAGCCGATCTAAGTCTGGAATTTTTGAATCAACATGTGCTCTGAACCGATTCTTTACCAGCTTCCAGAGTGACTCCGTTATCGGATTCGATGGAACCTGATATTTGATCTTTCTACAATCGATTTGGACGATGTCGCGACTTATTTTCACAATGCCTGTCGGTTTTGGCCATAGAGTTCCTATTTCATCTCCACACAGCATTTTGCACATCGTCAAGCATTGCCCTTTGTTCTCACCGTTCAGAGGAGCCTTAACGCATTTAGTGTGTTGACATTCATAGCCCCAGACAGGTACCACGCTATGTTATCATGGTCAGTGAATAAATATTTATAAATTAAATTGACAACACTTACTTGTAGCACGCAGCTGGTGCTGCTGCGACTGTTAACGTCAGTAGCAACTTGAAAAACATTTCAACAAGCTCTCGCTCTGCTCATTGACTGTAGACCTCTCACGAGGAAGTAACTTAGTAGACTAGATTGAACCAACAACTGTTAGATTCAAGACTTCTCAAACGCAACAAAACAAGTTTTTAAAGCTTTTCTCTGGCAGGGAATTCAGAATTGTGGACCAATTGTGCAAAAAAAATAGAATTTTGTTGTCAAAAAATTATAATTGTCCAATAACAAATGAATCGCTTGCAAAAAAGGTCCAAAACAAACCTCTTTTATCTCATTAGGTCTCTTCATGATTCTTTATTGTTAATTATAAGAGTATTCATCAAAGTAGTCCTCATCCTCAATTCGATCTTCTAACTTATCGTAAACAAAACATATAAAGCGTGACTTTGACAGATTCAAATGACTCAACACTATCTTTTACCGGCGCAGGGTCATAAGTCCACATGGGTGGGTTATAATGCCACAAACCAATTGTGAACTTATAACTCACCTAAGTGGTCCGAATCTCCACAACATTTCGGGTTATGATTCAACAATGGTAAAAAGGAAGTGGGCCATAAGCGCACAATTCTGTCACGAGTTTGTTGAAACACTTTGGGAATATTGGGAATCTGTATTGCACCGCTTCGCTGCTATGGTCCTTTTTATGTCTAAAATCAGTGAGAAGCAACAAGTTTTTGTTGGTGTTATGAACTTTTAATAATTATGGACTTATGACCCACCCCTGAGCCATAAGACCACAATCGATGAGTCAATAATCCACAGAAATCTCATGTGGACTTTTGACCCACCTGCGTGGGTTATAAATCTACAAAACAGTTGTGAACTTATAACCCACCCATGTGGGTCGAAAGTCCATTATGGACTTTTGGCCTGTGGACTTATGACCCTGCGCCCCTTTTACCTAGTGTTATCTCAGCTTGAAAGCTTTAAAGAAAATAATATTGGATGTGCCAAATGTTGCTGTCTTGAGTCCCTTGTGAATGAGGTACAGAAAGCCCGGCGACGACATCGAGTGAAGTAATGCTACAAACAAGAAGGTTTTCGAATCCCAACTTTCACGTACGAGACAAGATTAGGTTAGGTTAAGTTACGTTTGGTGGAATGTGTGGATAGAGCTTTTTGCTTACACGGGAGCCATTTGATCCATTGCGTTTATTTCTAACATGTCATGCGATATGTCTCGGTGTCTTACATATTTAATGCTGATCGTTTGCGACTTAAGTAGCTCTTACCGTACGGTCGAAACCTGGAGTGACTCCCATCGATTTCACAGGGACAGAGAGGAAATTCATCTACAAACATAAAGCTGAAATAGGAGTGGAAACGGCGATGGTAGAGGCGAAGAAGCTCATCAAGCAACAGTGGCCCTGAACACAGCGGGATTACTGGATATGAGTTCTTCGTTTAGCTTGCCAGGCAAGGTTCAGATGAGAACTTCTCCGGCCCTGAAGCCACGTTAGGTTTGCCAGTATCTTCGGTTAGGGCTTCCATCAAGGAGAACGTTTCCAGCCCTGAACCCACATTAGGTTTGCCCGTATCTTCGGTTAGAGCTTCTATCGATGTTTGGGTTTCTAGCAGGCACAACTGCAGATGGCATGACTCTCCAGGATACGGACGGACTAAACAGATCCTTCCCGACGTGGCATTTTTGCTGTTTCTCAACAGAAAAGACTGCAAGCAACTTATTGGCGTTATTACGGGACACTTCTCCTTTGCTAAACATCTCAACGTGTTAGCTTTAAGTGACACCACTGTCTGTGATGCTTGTGGAGAGGACGAAGATACTGCGGAACATTTCCTATGTGATTGTCCTGCTTTTGCTCGTATCAGGTGATAGAATTTTGGGGCTGATGTGATGAGTGCTGGTAACCTAAGCTCCTTATCAGTGAAGCTCGACTTTCTTAGAAAGACGAAGAAAACACAGTTAAAGGGTTGTAACTGCTGGTAGTCAAATGGACCTGTTTTTGTGTCTGAGTGCTCCAGTGTGGTATTCCAGCACCCCAACGGAAAAAAAAACAAGCAACAGTTGCAAGGGCGATGGAGTTCTGAAACTAGAGGAATGTGGACGATGAGAGTGATTGGGGACGTTGCTCATTAGACGGACCGAAAACATGGCGAAGTAAACTACTCCCTCCATAAGACTGGAAGAGTAAAGAGCTCTCCCTGCCGATTTAGGAACTCTCCAGTTGATGACACAAACCAAACTTGTTCACCTGTAGCAGAGGGGCAGCAGAATGAAGCAGTCAGAGTTAGACACAGGCCACATCACTCCAGGAAATGCCTTTAGAATGATGATCTGGAGTTACTAGAGGTGGGGAAAATGCTTCATTCTGCTGAAGTGCTTCACTCACTCCGCTTCAGTTGAAAGAAGCGTTCACTGAATCATTCACTGAAGCGTTCATTTTCAAAAATTTTCTGGATGCAGGGTGTACTGATACGAGGCGTTTTTATGTATTTTACTAGTGACAAATTTATGTTTCGTTATGAAGATTCCTGGTTAAGGACAAATCGAGGAATAATGAATTATTTAACTAGCATGTAGTATATATCGTCACCTGAGTGCTAGAACTAGCTAATCTGTCTACCTGGATTCGCTAAGAATGGGTTTGAATAATTGGATTTTCCCTACTTGGGGCCATCTATTGGGAAGTCAATAACTAAAACCAAAACAGTGGATAAACACTCAGTGCACGAAGTAGACATCTCGAGATAAACGTAGCCACATTATACAATAATAAATTAATGAATATTGTCGATTTTGCCGATTTTTCGAAAGTATAAAAAGTCGAGTTATCAAGTTCTATCACTGAAGTGACGATATAACATAACTCTTAACTGTTTATCAATCAATTTATGAATATAATATAATAAATTAAAAGAAATATATAGATTATCTATAAAAATTTGTCAATACGACAAACAAACTAAAATAACACCCTGTTAATGTGAAATAAATCTTCATCAACGAAAGGAGAAAAAAAAAATCTGAAAGAGAGAAATCTTATCCCTATTGAGAGAAAGAATTACCACCCTGATCTGTTTGCTCCGATCGAAGAAAAAACAAAAACAAAAGGTGCGTTTTTTTGCAAGCGTATATACGCTTAATTTTCAATTTGCATGTAAAATACACTAACAACAAAACCTATATCCGTCTAATTAGACGGGGATAATTATCGCCGCTTGTGAAATAGGCGCGGATAAAAACAATGCTTCCAACCCCTATGTTCTATGTGTTATCGATGATTTGCTAAGAAACGTCATAAAATTCATCCATAAATTCATTTTATTTGACAATTGAAACAAAAAAAAAAGCAAATTGAAAATTGTCAAAACTTTTATGTGAGCCTGGCAAAAAATTAAACGGCTGAGAACAAAAAATGGAAAATTTTAATTTTTGTATGAACATACATATACACATAGGTTCAAGAAAAACAAAAATACACACTTATTAGGTGTGCGTATTCTCTGTATTTTCCATTCTTATTTGTATTTTATCCAAATTATGTTCAATTCCAATTATTTTCAATTTTTTAACAGCTGACTGTCACAAATGTCATAAATGTCATCTGTGCTGCCAAGTTTTTTAAGATGAATTATTAAGCGCCGATGATCGTTTTTTTGTGCACTTATAATTTAAGCGTATATACGCTTGCAAAAAAACGCACCTAAAATATACCAATGAAATGAATACCGAATATATTTTGTAGGGGAAATAAATTTACAAAATGAACCCTCTCTCCCATATTTGAAAAAAATTGGTAAAGAGTGAAAGAGAAGCGAAAGAAACTAACAACAAATTGAAGTGTATGAATGAATTGAAGTATAGGAGTGAGTGAAGCAATGGAAGTGTAGGGAGTGAATTGAAGTGAGAGAAGCAAAAAGAAGCGAAGAATGAATTGAAGTGTTGGGAGTGAATTGAAGTAAGAGAAGCAAAAGAAGCGAAGAACGAGATTGAATGAATTGAAGTGTAGGAATGAGTGAAGCAATTGAAGCATTGAAGCATTGAAGCGTAAGAATGAAGTGAATCATTCACTCATTCTACTGAAGCTCTTCAATTGAATCATTCAGTCCCGGATGACACACCACTAGGAGTTACACCTGATGGAATATCAAAATCCGCATATTTCCAAGGAACTTATGATGAAAGTTGTGTAAGTAAAGTGTCCAGTGTCCGCAAGAAGCTTAAAATGCCACTGGCTTAGTGTAAAAATTTCTTAACTTCACTTATTGTTTCAGACCATGTGAGCAGCTAGATGCTTGACGATGTTTAAGTAGCTCCAGACAGGCTTTGAGTATGGTATGAACTCAAAGCCTTTATTGCTTTCCGACTGTCAGAGAAGATGACAATCTGTTCCCAACAGAGGCTTCCTCTAATGCATTCTCTAATGCACAGCTCGATTGTATATACCTCTGCCTGAAAGGTAGATATGACTTGTAGTAGTGAAACCATGTCCTATCCATAGTCACGAATCGGCGCTTGGATTTTGTTTTCCTTGAGAATGCTTACAGTGTTCTGATTCAATTCTTCCGATTCCAAGTGTCAAAAGCCAACCAAATTAAAAAAATTGGAAATTTTATTTAACATACAAAAAAGGTACACATCATCCCTCAAGTACACATCACATTATTAGAGTCACTCTACGAAAAGATTTTTTAAAAAATGAAGCCAAGGGCTTTACATGACCCTAACTTCGTTTGTTTACACATAAAAAAATTAAAAAATATGTTTTCTTCTCGTTGGGTGACTCTACTATTATGATCACCCCCCTGTAAATTTGTTGCTTAAGACCCCAAAACCCCACAGTAAGGGCCAATGAAATTAATCAAAATATAGTAGATATCTCGCATTATCCGCTCGATGCGTTTTTTGGATCATACGCATCAATTGGACATTCATTCTGATTTTGCAAACACCATTCAGGTTCAATAGACTCCGCTGCAATACCATTTTCGACCAAACGTTCTCGATGCACCAACAATCGTGACTCTGCCGAACGCCAATTGTCTTTCGGATTTGACCACAAACGCTCTGCTAGTGCACTGGCTCTTGGCCAGAACCTCGCATCCACAGTGTGTTCGTCGATTTGTTCTGACCAAATAGCTGCTTCTGAACCAAGAATAAGCCCATTGTAATCACCGGCAATTTTTTCCGGACTATTTTCGTATACCTTCCGCCAGCCGATGTACGGTGAACACCAGTTATTTCCCTCCGCAACCCAACTACCAAATCCACAATCAAAATACAAAGCATCATAGTTGGATAAGATCATTTTGTAACCACGTTTGAGAATCTCCTTAATCTTTATATCGAAGGCACTTGTCCAAACTTGTATGACATATCGGTCCTTATCGAGATACTGATCGATGAATGGGGTATCTGTCAGTCGGCTGGTCCATAAAATTATCGGTACTTTGCCGTTTTTCGAAACACTATCGACCTTAGCCAGCGCAGCGGTTTGGAAATGACCCCACAACTTCATGAAGTCCGGCTCCTCTAATCCCCATCCCTGGGCGAGCATCCAATTGCGAATGGTTTCACTCGAGTTCCAACAATTTACTGAGACCTCGTCACCACCCATGTGAAAAATATCGGGATTGAATAGTTCGAACATTTCGCGATAGATGTCACCCAAGACGTCGTACATTCCATCAATAGTCGGGTCGAGTTGACCACATGGTGGTTCAACGCAGAAATTTATCCATGGTTGTGCATTGAAGCAGGCAGTCATGTTCTTATTCTGCCAACCTTCACCGACATGAGCTGGAGCATCAAATTCGGGAAGCACACGAACGCCTCTGGATCGTGCGTACTCAATCACATCGGTGATGTCTTCGTGGGTGTAGATTTTACGCGAGGAGTATGCACCGAGCTTGTAGAGTTCGGGTTGAGACTTGATCACAATGGGGAAACTATGTGAATCCGTTATGTGCCAGTGGAAGGTGTTCAGCTTGGTCATCGCCATGGCATCTGGAGTGAAAAAAAAAGAAAATGAATATTTTTTTTTTAAAAACCTTTTACTACGCTTGTGTACAGCTCAAAAGCCACGTTCATCTTACCGATTGTCCTCTTAATGGACTTCACGCTAAAATAGTTCCTCGATGTGTCCAACAGCAAGCCGCGATGTTTATAAGCTGGTGCATCGCTGATCTCTGCCTGTGCCAGCATTTGAACCTCCCGTCGAATGTCATCGTACACGATCAATTGGGAGAGCGTCTCTAAACCGTGCCTCGCTCCAAAGAAACTTTTCGCCTTAATATCGGCATAAACCTCGTTAGTGCCCTGACTAACTTCCAGCGTGTAACTCTCATCCGTATCATAGGTCAGCTGTGGTATCTCAGCGGCCCTTTCAGCACTCTCATCCACAACGATCTTCACTGACAGTGTTCTACCCTCATTTCGAACCAAACTTGCATCCGGTATCAATGATTCCACTTGGTCAATAAATCGTTTCTCGCTGTCCTTCCAAAGTGCTTTAGCCTTCGTCGTAGGCAAGTTAAACCTGATCTTATTCCGATCGATATGCACGATATATTCGCCAATTCTCACAGACCCGGTCGGTTTGGGCCACAAGGTTCCAATCGCATCGCCACAGAATATTCTACACACTGGCAAACTGACTGCTTTCTGGAAATTCTCCTCGTTCAGGGGCACCTTCATGCATTTGCTCATGCGACACTCGTAGCCCCAAACCAAACTGTAAATTAGAAACAATTCAATCAAATTAGTGTATCTCCACGGATTTGAAGGTCACAAAACAAAATTACTCGTCTCTATCCACAGCCACTTTGGTAGACCTCGTAACGGCTACTAAAAGTGCGATCAGAGCACACATAAAAACTATCGTCAGAACGCCAACAAAAAAGTGCCTCCAACTGAACGACATAACGACTGAAAACAATTAAAAAACGGATCCACTTACGAAGACGAACTATTCCGCAGCTTATTGTTTGGACCGGCTATCGGTAGCTGATATTGCTTCAAAGACTGCAATTTGGACACACACTTCAATAAAGTGTTTCAAGTCAATTAGGTGCTGATAATGAAATTGGAAATGTACGTATGGTTGGGGGAAGACAACACCGCAAATGGATGGCCGATCAATCGACCTGAAGGGGTTTCCCAATGCACTCTTGATTGCAATTGCATTGAACTGCGGAAGAGGCTTGTTTTAGTTAATGGCTAAAACTTGTATGCGGCAAGGAGCTCTTCACAGACGAGGTGCTTTTGAACTGGAACAATCTAAAACTTTGGCTAAAGCGAATGTTTGTCGATTAAGCTCTTATCTAGCTGCTCGAATAGTTAAAACTTCTTATCTTGATCAGATTAGGACGCTAAGCAGCTAAACAATGTCATACCTCGATGGGGCATGGTCATTGTTTCTATGAAAAGATAACAAAGACAGACTATGATGAATCAAGATCAAGTACTAAGGACGTCTCTGTAACGCTGTAGTTAAACTTAAGATTACTCTTGGCCCATTCAAGAACGTAAGCTTATCATGTTTCATTGGGAAAACCTTTGAAAGAAAAGTCAAAGATCTTCGACTTTAATTTAGAAATGACTCACTCACTAGTAACGACTTGCCAACGCTCTGCCAACTTTGTAGAAAAGCCGGTGACTAAATATATGTGGTTTAGGAGCGATCGGGGAAAAACTAACTTGTATCCTTCAGAGATCAAGTAACAACTTATCTCTGGCATGCTTCTTCCTGAGAATGCTGAGAAGTTCTCAACATGGTCTCAATATTACCAGACGCTGCTGTTTTGATGTAAGACAAGGTGACCGGTAGCACAGAGACATCGACTTAGCCAGAAGAGTGAAGCTCCAACGATTGAGATGGCTGGGTCATATAAATGCTCTGGCACGGAAAACTTGGAATCCATCCCCGAAGGACGGCGCATTAGAGAAAGACAGGGATTTAAATGGCGCACAGAGGTGAAAGAAGACCACAACCAACTTTGCATGCGAAACTGAAGGCAACTAGCTAAAGATCGAGGCAGCTGAAGACGTTTGTTGATTGAGGCCCGAATCCACCCTAGACTGTAGCTCCACCTTAAGTTAATAAGTAAGTCCATCTCTCGTTCCCAATTAACCAACTTTTGCCAGTTCTTTAACAATTTTTAAACAAACAGATCGAATAGCTAATAATTTGTAAATAACGGTAGCCATGTTCCCACATCTTAGGGTCAGAACACACGATTCCTCGTATTAAAATTGACGTTTGACACGATCTCACGATGTATTTTTCCGAACGTGGATCCATTGACGCGTTGAAATTGTGGAACAGACTTTGCACACCGCCGCCGTTCTAAGTCTAACACGAACGCGGTGGGCACAAAATGTGGTTAAATTTCCAACCCGAATGTGAATCAAGTAAAATTTTAGACAAAATGTCCCTCACAAACGCTAATCTATAGAGTTTACCTCGTGTTTAAGACGATACCACACGATGTAATCAAAATCAAAATGCCACTTATCTTTCGCTAACTTTTCTGCCTTATAACGACACAAACAAACTATGTACCGAAATTCATGCGAAGGATATCATATACTCATATGAACCAACAAAATAATGGAAATACTTTCGGAAAGTATTTGCTTTTACAATTCCATCAACAATTTTATTAGTCTACTGTTCGAAAATATTTTACCCGCACTGTGCGCACCCAATCCACAAAAATTTGACAGTAACCACATTGCGTCACTCATTTGTTGAATCAAAGTTCTGTTCCACTAGTCAAACCGCACGTCAAATTGGATTGTTTTCATTTTTCCGTGCCTACCGTGTGTAAATATTTCCATCGAATTTGTGGATTTTTCTTACCCGAATTTATAACCAAACAATAAAATAACAAATAACGCGACAGTTTAGTGAATAAAAGTGTCCAATTAGCTGCCAAAGGTGTGCCACATAACCGGGGTAAGTCAGAGAAACAAATTACCTAATGCAAGACAAGCCGATTTGAGACTTTCACCCGTTCGGGGGGTGCTTCGTGTTTCCATTGCCGTGCCAATTTTATTAATCCGCTTAATATTAAACATATTTGTTAACAATAAAAATTTACTTACTCTGTACATGTGGCTGGTGCTGCAATTAGCATTGCAAGGAATATCACTTGGTAAACTGCCATCGTTCCAAGTTAGGGAATTCTCTGGGGCACACTACAAATATTTTGTGGCACCCACACTCGCGTGAGGTGTTAAGTAAACTAACCGATGAAATGCACAAGTTCAAGAAATTTATACAATCATCCTCTGCCGTGGCACAGATACTTCTGTTGGTCTTGGTTTGCTGCTTTGTTTTGTTGTGCCTCCCGAAGTAATAGTCTTTGCACGACCGCACTTCTACCTGTTTCTTTAGATTGTTTTTTTTTTTTTTCGTTGTTCTGTCTGGTATCAAACAATTCAGAGGGGCGGCATGTAAATTTTGTTATAATTTGTGTGCTTTCCAGTTGTGATAGTATTTTCCGGTTATCTTCCCAATACGCTGAGAACCTGTTAAAGTTTTAGAGAGATGCCAATTTGATTAATCGGTCAGTGACCAATAGCGGCGCCCCAAAACACACCTTAAAAATGATAAAATAATGCGTTTCTTAACGACTTCTGGAGTTCTGTGCCCTGTTGCCCGTTTTCGGTTTAATGAAGCTTCTATAGGTATACAAAAAAAAAAAACAAAACACACGAGAGTGATACAATTTTACAAAGTGACGCAACGTTCAACGTAGTCTAAGGAGCGCAAAATCATTTAAGAAACAAGGGGTGGATAAGGGTGAATCTACCTCTAAACTAAACTAAACACTGGCGAACAGCTGTTTTGACATGAATTTATGACGTCAGAACCTTGAACTGTCTCTTCAAGGAAGTAGAGAAAGTAAAAAAGCAATCTGAGCCAATCACCGAGTTCTGTTTGTAGAAACATATTTCTTAAAACCTTTTTTTTTGATAATTGTGGTAAAAATACTTCGATGTAATATTCATTCATTCGAGTTACAGATTTAAGAACTTGTTGCCACTTGTTATTTTGCAAATGATTCCCTTTTCAATTCAAAAGGCAGGTCATTCTATATTCATTTACATGGAAACCAACTGATCAGCAGATTTATTGAAATGAAAATCTCCCACCTTACTGTGGTATGACACAACGTATCAGAAAGTCCTTGACAGCTGCACGAATATCACGTCGAACTTATGTATGTACTTATCGGACTTCCGACCAGAGAAGAACTTTCCGTCACATTTGGTACCGAGCATCAAAGCAAGCTTTCCGGCATCTGCGACCATTTGATCTTTGTAACGAAGATTCAGCTTAGTCGACTTGATTTGGCTTTTTAAACAACCTTCAGCAACATCTTGGTACAGTCCAAAGAGTGCGTGGTTACTAATCACCCGCATTCGGCGTAGGATAAGTATATTGTCCGTCCACTTAGGAGTTTTGACCGATCTGCACGCTTCTTCCAAGCATCTTATGTTCTGCAGCGTTGCTCGACTTAACCGGATCCTTGGTTACAGCGGGTACAAGATAATGAATTATCTAGAAAGGGTTTAGTCTTAGACCGAGAGCAAGTAGACGGTAAGGCCAAATCTCCACTCTACAATCTTAGAGCAAAACATTTTCTAAATGGAAGCAAATAGCAGATGGAAATTTCCTGTGAAGTATCAAGAAGGTTGTGGCCGGAATATGGCAAAGCAAGGACTAGAAAGCTTCTACAAAAGGACAGGAAATCGCTGTCAATGCTGGTACGGGTACTTACCGGCCGCAAGATCTGAATCTTCATTCAGGAGCCTCGTGAGGACACATCCCATTTCCTCTGTCATTCCCCAAACATCTGTCAATAATTCATGGTACCAAGTATATAAAACCACGATAGGGAAACACATCCCGGTATCACATGAACCTAAGTGTAATGAGGATAATTCATTATGTATCTTCATCAGCCCACTAACTCGGCCAGTTTTGATAGAATCCCAAATTAAGCGATCGTCGGGAAGAGCTCGAGTTATCTTTTGAAGCTTTAGAGTCTGTGAAAGGTGGTGAGCGGCAGATCAATGTGCTGCGAAATTTGACTGGGATTTGCCTTGATAGTTCTTGTAACACATAGGATCACTGTTTTTGAAGATGGGGCATATATGTAGAACTGATATTCCAGTCCAGCTTTTGTGCGTGAGTTCCTTACTTGTCCTATCACTCTCTCTCTCTATCGGATCCCCACCAAGCAGCTGCTTCTCATTTAAAACTGTTCATATGAGATGTGTGTTGGCCAGAAAAGTCTCAGTATAATACGTAGACAGGAGTAATCACTTTCCAAGTACTACACCAGTAGTTGGACCAGAACAGTCACATTCCGAAGGTAACTTTTGCGTTGTCGACTCTGCTGCCGACATCTAGTTCGGTTTCGGTGCCATCGTCCGCTGTGAAAGCAGTAGACTTTGTCGACATCCTGTCTGGCAATGTGTATCTGGGCGTTTGAGTTATAAAGGCTTAAGGT
Organism: Criorhina ranunculi; assembly: GCA_951813785.1. NCBI lineage: Eukaryota > Metazoa > Arthropoda > Insecta > Diptera > Syrphidae > Criorhina > Criorhina ranunculi. The sequence continues at coordinate 57,307,978 of OX638382.1, forward strand.
CTTTGTTTTTGACGCATTTATTTTCAGCTCTTCTTTGCCAGCCTCGGTTGTGAATCCATAATCCTGTGTGGAAGCCAACCGACTATTTATTGTATTCTTCGGCTTTCCTCCGATAAATACCAGGAAAAGCAGTTGTGAAAGTATGCAGCCCTGGCACGGGATGCGACTTTCAATTGTTATTCCCAACCGTGCTTTTCATGGCAAATTTTACTTTCAGAACTTTGTAGTGTGTCGAGAGATACAGACTTGAAAAACTCATTGGGTCCTGTTGCTCGAATTTGAACTCACTCATCAGTCTAACGAACTAAGCCAGAGAAGTTGCAGTGACCATGTGACAATGCAAAGCGTCCTAATGCCAGTTCTGGGGTCCACAAAATATTTTCGGCAGCTTCTTGATCTTTTAGACTAAATTGCCAAGTATTCAGAGGACTTACTGAATTCTGGAGCCAACAAACTATTGCTTCTTCGGAAGCTTTCCAGTTCTTTTTACATCCCTTAAATTTTGTAAAACAACATCTTGCCTTATGTATATTTATTAGGAGGAAGAGTATTTAAAATAAAATTTCACTTAAGTCTAAGCAGTATTGGGACCCTTCAGTGTCAGCGTATTATCTTCATAAACCTCAAGAACATCAGCCAAATGCTCATTGTCGCGTGGCTTCTTGAACTGTCGCTTCTTGTTGGACATCTTTTTCCGCTTCGGGACTGGTTTCTTTGGACCATGATCTTGCATCGATCGGATACCTGCAAAGGGAGTCGGTTAGAAAACCTTATTAACTAACTAATTGGTCGATCTTACCTTGTTTCTCGAGGTATTCATCGATTTTGGCGTCATCCATAGCATCCACTGTCGCCGAACGCCATAATTTCTGGAATTCTTCATCAACCTGCAAGCAAACATTTCTTCAGTGACAACCTGAGGCTCCCACAATTCAGTTTCTTACCACAAAATTAGCCGTTCTATCGTTGTAGAAGAGAATTTTCTTCTTGTCAATCGGTCGTATGATGAATATAATCTCCGATGCTCGATTCTTTAGCACTTTTTCACAGTGTGGCAATGATTCTTGTACATCGTCCAATAATATTCCACCCAGACCTTTGAGATCATGCTGTTTCAGGAGTCGAAGTAAACTTTTGCCGTCTTTTATCTTGTAAACCGGCTTAAAGGCGAATCTGCAGTTGTCCGGCGATACTTCAATCTTAGGATTGTTCATAAGAGCTTCTGATGCAAGCCACTAAAATGATCAAAACTAAGTGAACAGGAAGACGCAGCCGAACAGCAATGCTTACATTTTTCACAGACTGACCAATGTCCAGTTGATTGGTTTCGTCGAGTATGTCCTCTATCGTCAGGGGGTGATCATCACCATCCTGATGGCGGGTACGCATGTGTTTTACAATTTTTGCCAGCACACCAAATCGGTATTGTGAACTTCCAGACATGGTTTTGTATCTGAAATGGGGAATCTTAGACAGAGGCTATTGTGAATATTGTTGGTAACCTACGTGCTACCGTCCAATTTCGGTGGCAATGGTGGTCGCATTTTCTTCTTATCATCGTTCTTTGGGGGTGCTGCACTCTCAACTTTTGTTTTCTTTTCAATTCTTGGGAAGAAAACAGAATACATGAAGGGGTGGTTGTTATAAAAAAAAAATTAATTGATTCTCACGTTGGAGTGGCCATGGCCCGCTTTTTGAACGCCTCGCGTTCCCGAAGCAATGCTGGATCCATGGTGGAGGTGTTAACGTCTTCTTGGAGCAGAAAATTACTTAATCAAACGTAGATTTACAATTTCTTGTTGATGAAGTTGTTTTATAAGTGAACAGCAGCAGCAACAATCGAAAAACACTTGACAGTTCTGACTAAGTGACATCTTACGAAATGTAGCAGACGGAGATGTGAAAGGGAAACTCTAGTACAATTTGCATAGTTTTATGGTGCTTCCACAATGTTGTGTGGGAAAGTAAGAAACAATTTTTTTTTTTTTGTTCGTAACGACTGTTAACTTTATTTTCACCGACGGTGCTTCATTTTCTAAGCTAAAACATGAAAACTTAAATACAGTTTTTGTCTTTTTGACAGACTGTCAGTATCTCTGCGCTGGAAATAAATTTTTTTTTTTTTTTAATTTTAAAAAATACGAACCTAATGCTATGGAGTTTATCTTATTCTACTACTTTTTTACATATGAAATGACATGCGGAATATGTACCATTTTCCAAACGCATCCTTTATTTTGACAACTTTGTAGAAACTCAACATCGACGTGTCAAAATCCAAAAAGAAAAAAAGTTGTACTTTTTTAATGTAATTTTGTTTTTTCCACAACAAAAGACGAACTTTTATCGCATATATTCAAGATATACATAACACAATAATTTCTCAAGTGAATTCATCAATAACCCACTATGGTTTTAGCCGATTTGGGTCGTAAAATTACGACTGCTTTGCACTCGTTAAGCAAAGCCACGGTAATCAACGAGGAAGTTCTAAATTCCATGCTGAAGGAGATTTGTGCAGCCCTCCTGGAAGCAGATGTAAACATTCGTTTGGTTAAACAGTTGCGCGAAAATGTCCGAGCCGTAATAGATTTCGATGAAATGGCCGGAGGCCTTAACAAACGACGAATGATACAATCGGCAGTGTTCAAGGAACTCATCAAGCTGGTAGATCCTGGAGTGAAGCCTTACCAGCCGGTTAAAGGAAGACCAAACATTATAATGTTTGTTGGTTTGCAGGGATCCGGCAAGACGACTACCTGTACCAAATTGGCCTATCACTACCAGAAGCGCAATTGGAAATCGTGTCTCGTCTGTGCGGATACATTCCGTGCGGGCGCTTATGACCAAATCAAGCAGAATGCGACGAAAGCAAGGATACCGTTTTATGGAAGCTACACAGAAATCGACCCGGTAGTGATTGCTCAAGATGGTGTGGAGATGTTCAAGCGAGAGGGTTTCGAAATGATAATTGTGGACACCAGTGGTCGACACAAGCAAGAAGAATCGCTATTCGAGGAGATGTTGGCTGTTGCCAATGCGGTGAAACCAGACAATATCATCTTCGTGATGGATGCAACAATTGGACAGGCTTGTGAAGCTCAAGCGAAGGCGTTCAAGGAGAAGGTAGACATTGGGTCGGTTATTATCACGAAGCTGGACGGTCACGCCAAGGGCGGTGGTGCATTGTCTGCAGTTGCTGCCACACAATCTCCCATTATCTTCATCGGCACGGGAGAACACATAGACGACCTGGAGCCTTTCAAAACGAAACCATTCGTGAGTAAACTTCTAGGAATGGGCGACATTGAAGGTCTGATTGACAAAGTAAACGAACTGAAGCTGGACGGAAACGAGGAACTGCTAGAGAAGATCAAGCACGGTCAATTCACAATTCGCGACATGTACGAACAGTTCCAAAACATCATGAAAATGGGTCCTTTCTCTCAGATTATGGGAATGATTCCGGGATTTTCACAAGACTTCATGACCAAGGGCGGAGAACAAGAATCGATGGCAAGAATAAAACGCATGATGACCATGATGGACAGTATGTCCGATGGTGAGCTGGACAACCGCGATGGAGCTAAGCTTTTTAGCAAACAACCGACACGTTGCGTACGAGTAGCACAAGGTGCCGGTGTCATGGAGCGCGAAGTAAAAGAGCTCATCTCACATTATACAAAGTTCGCTGCGGTGGTCAAGAAAATGGGCGGTGTAAAGGGCCTTTTCAAGACCGGCGACATGACAAAGAACGTAAACCCCACACAGATGGCGAAACTGAATCAACAAATGGCCAAGATGATCGATCCGAGAATGCTACAGCAGATGGGCGGCGTTGGCGGGCTACAGAACATGATGCGACAATTGCAGCAAGGCGCAGCCGGCGGACTAGGCAATCTAATGGGCTTTGGCGGCAAATCGTGAAGAGCCACACGCCAAATCGGTTGATTAGTTTATCTCTCGCTTAGAAATTGGTTTAAGTTTTTTTTTTTTTTTCTGTATGTTTTGTAATTTACACTTTTCCGCTACAAGTCAGCACGTACTCTTCTGTTTTCTTAGCTAATCCCGAATTTATTTTTGTAAAACACAAGGTAGTCCTTGCGGTTCACATGGATTCTTACCCAAACCATCCCATATTGATTCATTGTACACTTCCACGTTGCTGATTTTGTAAACGAAACGATAAATAAGAAAAATAAATTTCCTTTTCGGTTAAATTAAACGAAATAAGAAGTTGGGTACGTTTTTGTAGAGATTTTTGATTTCATTTTATGGAAAGCACTCCACTTGATGAATTCAACGGTGGAAGAGGTTGATAAAACCTGTGAGAGAATGAATGCACGTAATATGGTTTCTCATTTGCATCGCACTGAACGTCTTTTCTTTCAGATGACAGGAGGTTGGATGGATTACAATAGCAAATGTCCTCTCATGGGTTTAACTGGTTAACCTCTAGAATAATTGGAACTCCAACGGATGACAGAGCAACTCTGTAACTAAATATACTTAACCTATCCTCAGTTCTTAGCTTACTTGGAAGCGGAATACATGGTTGGAAACCTTAAGTAAACTACATTCTACGAAAGCAATAAAGAAGATCAGCTCATAAACCTTGCAAATGTACAAAGATTATCGTACGTAGGAATAGCAGGACCACTAAGATCAGCAGGGAAACTATGTATATTAGAAGGGATGGAGAAATGCTTCCACAATCAGAAGAAGGCATGACTAAGGCCCTTATTGTGAGTGTCGATCAGCAATCGCCACGACAACTGTCGATTGCGTCGATTGATTTGAACCATGGCATTGTGTAACTCAATCGATAGAATTTTAATTCATATATTTTTATTTTCCTTCATATAAATATTTTATTTTTACTAAAATTACTTACATTTCATACGCACAAAACTCTTCCACTTTTCTCGAAAACAAACCATCGACCAGAAATTTCTGATCGACAACAAGCGACTGTCAAATCGACAAATGTCGATCACAATCAAAATACACAATACCAAAATCTACAATCGACGATCGATGATCGATAAATGTCGTTCATCGATCAGCTATCGACACTCACAATAGGGGCCTAATACATTAATCAGTGCACGGGACACATCCAACTCTGAAATAGTAGAACAGACACAATTCGACTGTAGTGCATTCCAAGCTGAAATCTTCGGTGTTTATAGAACAGTGGAGTCTATAGTCATGGGGAAACTGGAACCGCTGTTCAACTAGACAGAAAGACAATCCGAGTTCCAAAGAAAATAAGTGACATCAAGTGAATCTTAACTAAGCTTTCAGAGAAGAATACAGATAAATTGACCAGCATTAAGCACAGAATACCTTATTTAAGGTGCTTAGATCTTGGTTCTAAGCAGTGTTAGTGCTATATCCTAGTGATTATAGCCGATACAAGAACAAAACATAAATTTAATTCGCCGGCCTCCTGCAGGTGATGTCAGAACATAGAAGAAACAGAAGCCATCAAGCAAACACTAAGTATTTATATGACTGGCAAAATTTGGCGTCGCTTTGGCCACTAGCCATACGGCTTAACAATCTAGCACCCTTATTTAATGCATCTGACTTCACTGGATCATCGCATATTAAGAAATCGAATGTCGGACACATCCACGAGAAGCTATGGTTCTTTTAATTGTCATTCATGGAGCGCTCCTAAAGTTATTGTGATCGTAACCCTTGCTCAATATAGGCCACTAGACTGGAGGCCAACGTGTAAGAATTGAACCCATTTCATCAGTTTTACTTGGATTACGATCAAATGCACAATTTGCAGCTCAGGAAAACATCTCTGACACAATCTTTGTACCTACGTCGTCCACTTATGTGATCGTTTGTTCATCCACCCTCAAAGAAACATTTCAGTCTCAAGGTCGCTTAGATCATTCTTTTACGTACAAGCGTACAACAAATGATTCCTTCTTTGTCATTCCCTCCAGCAAAATCTTTGACAAAACCTCCAACTGGGGTCCGGTGTGAGAAGGAGCTTGACTTGCTTTGTGAAACTCGAATAGACCGAATGTAGACACTGAAGTTGATGTTATGTAGGTAGGTAGAGGTGGCGGTTCAACATGAACCCAAGTAGCACTAGAATGTGCCTTTTTGTTACCACGACTCGTGTGACCTGGTTGGCGATGTGTGTTGTTGAGGATGTGGGACAGTCGGTGCCTAGATTCAGCCTGTGGAGTTAAGAAAGCGGATTAAGTCTCTTATCCCTTTTCCCCAGATGTCATTAAGGTCGTCGAAGAATGGTTAGCTCTTGCTAGTTCCGGACATTTGCAGAGGAAATGGGAGTGTGTTTCCTTCTCATTTTCGTTCCCGCAACTAAGACAATGGGGGTTGTACGGAATACCCAGTTTGGCCGCATGATCTCCAATTGGCCAATGCCTCGTGATTGTCGCCGTGATTCTGGCGATATCTGGGGTGGGTTCTGTTTATAAGTTCTTTTGTTCTATTCTTATCGTAGGTAGGTCATATCTTCCTTGATATGGCGCAGCTAGTTAACCCTCTCCATTGGAGGTTTAGTGTTTAACCAGTAATTGGCTTACTTATGTCTTATCTCTCATGGTTTTCGGCTTCCAATAGCCGAAACTCTTATCATGCCTTACTAAGAGTGGCATGACAGTCTGGGGTGTACCTGGGCATCAACCAACAATCGTCTCAAGCCAGTTCTGCGTCAATGTCTGGAATAGAAGCTCTCTGGATCGTCTTATCTATCCTGACGAACACCAATTGAGCCAAACAAAATTCTCCTTCAACTGGAGATGCCATAGAAGATCGAACTCATGTAGGAACTTCAGAGCCATGAGTGCTAATGATTGTTGCTAGGTAAATGAACCACTTTCCGAAATGTTTTTCCAAAAATACATGTGCTCACCAGCCTCTTGGTCTTCCAAATAAAGTCGGCACATGTCTGAGGGACTTATGTCTACCTTATTGAGATTATAGTTGAGTGAGCAGCAAGAATAGAAGGCACCTAGTTTTATTGCCGAATCCAGATGACGGATTGGCAACCTTTGTTATTACATTATACTCTCAGAGTACTGCCAAGACCATAGTCGGTGTGAAAGGGGGCAGTAGTCGTTAGGGTAGTTGAGGAATTCGAAAGACTTCAGTGGATTCCAGGGCTTACCATCAACAAAGCACTTCGCAGCTCGTCACTGAGCGCTACAATAAATAGTGGTGACAGTATACAACAATGTTGGACATCTGATTGCATTTTTTGACACCAGTCCGTTAAACCCCTCTCAAAACGTACCCCCTTGGTTCTTATATTTATAATTTCCCTATTATTTGCCGCCCAAGTTGACTGCCATAATAGAGCCATTAAAGTTGTACTCCTCCTAGACCGTGTTTATGAAATCAACTCGTAAAAAGTACAAAATATCAACCATCTTCCGGTGTGTGACGTCCAAATAATTTTGAGATCTGCATGGCATCCACATGGAGAGTTATCTGAAAGCAACCGGCGGCGTTCCAGCAATTCATAAAGGCATTCATTATGATTCCCAAGAGTCATTCACAATCCGACTTTCGCAATAATCATAGAATCAACCATTTTACTACAATGCGATGCGAATAGCTGCTCCCCCTCCTTTACAGTTATTGCTTGAGCATCATTTATTCATATTTTTCCCTTTTTTTTTCAACAAAACTAATTTGCAAACATCCCAGCATAAGTAGTGGCACCCATTCTACCGGATTTACCAACCCCAGCATCAGTTCACACACAAGAGCAACTACTTACATCACAAAAGGCTATAACAATTAAATTTGGATTTTCGTGGTGGGTATCGCATTGTCCAGATTCTGCGCATACGAGGCGTTCCCTGACGCGCGGGAAAGTTCCTTTATCAATTATTCCTTTTGGTACGGCAACGTACGACGAATTGAAGCGGGAGAACGAAAAGGAAAATGAAAAGACGACTGGGGGAGCAATATAAGAAAGCAAGCGCCAAGAAACCCATATGCCCTGAATCTTTGAAATTCGTACATAACCTCGCCCATGCTGGATTGTGTACGGAACATACATAGCCAAGGCAAATGGGAGCAGTCAGAATGGCTCTTCTAAACTAACACTTGCAGCACACAACCGCTGCCGCCACTGCGCTCCCATCTATCCAACAAACGTTCTGCCTGCCGTTCACGTCGTCGTCTCCCTTTTTTGTGGGCTTCCATCGAGAAGCAATAAAGACGGCCATAATGTTAAAGCCCAGATTAAATGTAAGGGATGCAAGGGTAGCAGCAACAACAGCAGTGCCAGTGCCTGAGCCTGTGTGACGGAATACAACGCCACAATGCTGGTGGTGGTGGTGCTGGAGTTATGTTGGCTTTTCTAGCGTCAGATTTTCCCATTCGCAGAAAAAGGTCAATGGCCGTTTTGTGTACCAGCAAGCCACCTCAAGCCATCCTGCCACAACATCTTCGCACAGCCATAGACGTGCGCTCGCTGCAGATTGTGCTGGTCGTGTTTGTTATTGGAGGGTTAAAGTGGAGAGTACTGGTGTGGTGCTGCCACCCGCTGGCACCCCGTTTGCGGAATAAAGCGGAATCTGAAACACATTGTGGTGGAACTCGAACTCGAACTCGACTCTGTTGGGAGGTTGAGGGCTGACGCTTAGGCACACTCATCCCGACTCCCTACCCAACGTTGTATTTTATGTCAGCGGAAAAATCGATAAACGTAGTAGGAGCGACTGTACGTTCGCCAGCCATGATGTGTACACTGAATCCGAATGCAAGGCAGGGCAGGTTTGGCGCGCATTTTGTTCCTAATTTTCGAGTGGTGTGTGCACATAGTAGTAGCGGGGTGATTGGTGGTTCACCAATGGAATGGGTATGATAGTACGTTTACTATCTTTTTCCATCAACAAAACGGACAAATCCCGAACTATATACACATCCGTGCGCTGAGTTATAGTTTAAATTTAATTAATTGCAATGAATTTTGTAGTTCGCAGAGTTGCCGTCTCTGTAGCCGAGTTAAATGGCGGGCCTGACATCCATCCTTCTCCTGCAGTTCCAGCAGTAACAGAAGTATAGGTTTGCATATGTTTTTCAGGGTGTGGTTCACCAACAATTGTTTGCCTGGTCGTAACTTTCCTCAGCTGAGTTTTGGGGGTTGGGAAGACGCGCGTTAGATGTCATTCACCTGAGTGAAACTGCACAATGCCATTCGGATGGTAGTAGTTGGGGATGGTGAAAGTTCCACGAATTGTGATTGTGGGTACGTAAATTTGATTGAAATTGCTTCAGGAATGGTCTTCTATCACAAGGGCTCTCGACTGGAGACAGGTTGGAGATTAAATATTTTATTATCAAGGGCGTGTAAATTGGCGGTGAGATATTCAATGATTTTCACGGCAAATTGTAATGGAATTTTAAGAATTTCGATGTCTGATTGTGAGGATACTTTGCGTTCTTTCGGTTGAGTGCTTGATTTAAGCTGTTATTCTCGGAAAATGGAAATTATTTGAAGCCATGCGAGACACTTTCGAATGAAGAAGCTGCTTCAGATTAGCGGTACGTGGCATTTATCCCAGCAGCTGGCCAATTATCTTCCTTTCTCGACACAGTCAACCATAACGAATTATTCTGACAACTCGATACGAATTCTTTAACTTTATCGAGTACCAAAAGACGTCGTACTTGGGCTGGATATGACCCCGAACTGCTGTCTTCTTGTGTTTGTTGGATACGGCGCGTTTGAAATGAATGAACCTCTTGGAAGGGACAGATGAAGTGCGCACAAATGTCAACCGTCAATGTTGAGGCAATTTTTTGTTTCAGTTTTCTTTGTTTTTTTTTTAAGACTTCTGCCATTTTTCCTGTATAATACTCTCCTCTCTGGAAGCTTAGCAATCTGAGCCTCTGATTTCCACATGTGGACTGTAACCAACTCGATCGTTAGCTACCTGCTTCCAGTTGCTCACACTAAGTTGGTTGATGTAGCTTTGCACTTGTGTGTTCTTCCCCTACTACTCCGTGCGGATTCCATCCATCTTTGATTAAGTCAATATCGATGAATACCTTGCTGGTCACGATAAATTGCCAAAACAGGACATGAAATGGCATTAGGAAGTATCATTCAATGAGTTAATTGTTTCACCCATCGTATGCGCATTGGATCGTCCTACTGGAACCACATGTAGGTAGGTAGGTAGAAGTGGTTGAAACTGGTAAGCCTGCAAGAGACACAAGTAGCGCAGATGCGCCGTTTTGATATCACAACTCACGCGACCTGGATGTTGATGGGCGTAGCTGAGAGTGTAGTCAGATCCATCCTGTGGAATTAAGAAAATTGATGATGTTGCAGAATTTTATGTAGGAAATCTCAGATAGTTCCTTGAAAAAGGGTTTTCCGAGAGAGCGCTGCCTGGCTCCGGCAAGTGCCACTTGTACTTCAACACTAACTTCTTCAATTTGAGTATCAAAAAGGCACTCTTTGGCCGACGAGTAGTAACAACAAACGCCTCGAAATGTACAATGTTGTGGCCCATCGTCTTATTGACATTTCTGGCCGTTCTTCGACATTCGATGGATGTTGTTTTATTCCGTTTGATGACGGCTGCAAATTTGTTGCCAAAATGCACGTTTCGTAATAAAATTTTCAACGAATCGTTTTAGGTAACGCACTTCCTTGTTAATCTTGAGGAATTTCACACTATTTTTGCACAAGTGCCAACATTTCGGTGACATAAGCGGCCATTTGCATTTCATTCAGATTTTCAATTCCCTAAGGCTCAAACACAATATGAACTTCATTATGGCAGCAGTATACCAACAATTTAACAATTGCTTCTGGTTACTTAAAGTCGCTTAAGTTTAAGGGTAATGGTGGATTTTTTAAAGGTACACACTGATCTTTTAAATTGTACAACATATGTATATAGTGGACCCCCGGTAATCCGGCGCACCCCTTGTAATCCGACATGTAGTTCAGATAGAATCTTATCACTTTGACTTTTTATTTGTCGGATCACAAGATACACTTTTTCAAAAAATTCCGGACTATAGGGGGTACTGTATAATCCGACAAATTCGATAGTCCAACACCGCGCTGCAAAACGTTTGTCGAATTACCGGGGGTCCACAAACAAGATCTTGACCATACCCTCTCTTACTGCCGCCTTTTCGAATTCGATTCACTCCAACTCCATCCCATAATCGATCGCAACTTCCCATAATGAGACCGCACAATTTCATTATCTTCGCCTCCTAAAACTATGCCATATATGTACAAGTATGCAACGTCGAACTCCGAAAAGCAATAAACACTTTACTCATCAAACAATCCACTTGATGTTTACCTGCAATGTTTACCCCCACTAAGAACAAAATAACATAAACAAACTTCCGTGCCAAAGTCCAATTGGAAACTAAATACGCATTTTTTTTTTTCTAATCACCTCCTAAATTGATTATCATAAACCGCCCCCACCGTGCTCAACCAATATGTTCCAAATTACTTGCCGCTTAGTTTGTTTACACTCGGACCCAGTTCAGACGAACTGGCAAAAAAAAAAAAATCCGAGCACCACCCCACTTCTCAGTCGATGCCACCGACGAAGAAGACGACGACGACGATGGCCACCGCCATCTATGCTCAGACTATTTAATGTGTAAACATCAATTAAAACAAATATAGCCGCTAAGGTCAAAGCCGAATCCGAAGGCCGGCATGTGCAAAAGAAGGCAACGATGCAAACGTCCCGCAGCTAGTATATGTACTTACCAAACCGCGCGCACACACACATCAGTCACACGCGTTAGATGACTGCCGCGCAGTCTTATCCATGCCAGCAGTAGGACTTAGATTGGCTTTTTGCAGAGAGATCATCGGCAAACAATCAAAGTGTGCGCGTTTGGATTTGGAATTAATTATCTCCGCCAAAATCGTGGCTATTTTTAGAGACTACTTCTATGTTGGATGAAATCTTTTCTTGCAATATGGCGGTGCTTGTTGATCTCACCCCGCATTGGATGCATACAGAAAGTCCAGGCAGTGGTGAGCTGGTAATCAAATACGGCACCCATAAATCGTACCATACTCGTGTGAATTTTTATTAACCCAAATCGAGATAAATACCTTTTTTTATTGGTTTGTCTGTTTTTCGGTGTTTTTTTTTTTTTCGAAATGTCAACACAGTTGATGTATTCTATTTCTATTTGTATAGTGAAATTCCGAAGTGGGCAATAAAACCACGTTATGTGCAGCACGTGTGTGAGCGGTATTCTAGGGGGCGTATGAGTAACACAAATTAAACAAGTTTTACTTAGAAAAAGACTGCGCGCGGCGGTATTTGATGGATTTGTTTACAAAGAAAATATTCGAGATGTGTCTGGTAGTTTCACGTCCTATATGACCATGGCTGTGGAGTGTGGAGCCATCAGTGATGTGGTGAGAATGACGTCTAGTTCTTTCACACAGGGCGATGATTTCCTTGAAGCTGATCAAGTTGCCTTTAGTTGAGGCAACAGGGTGAAAGTTACTTGATTTTATCTTTGAACATTGTGATCAAGGGCTGCCTTATAGCCTCCAGTCGGAATTTGGTGATTACCAAGGGCAGTCTCTGCAATTGCTTGGTTCCTACTCGGATCAGACGGTATTGTAGAAGGATTTGCTAGCAAAAAAAGCACAAAAGTATCTTCAGCAACAAAGAGTAGGACTGGGATGATTAAGATATTGCGTAGAGTCTCCTTAGTCCTTTGGGATAAGACCTTACTACTCAATTGCCTTCTAAGTCCAAAGATTGGCAAAAGTAATTCTTCATTTGATTTCTGATGAGATGTCGGTTTCAGAAGTGACAGCTCAACTAAGGTAGACAAAGTCCCCTAATACCTCGAAGTTATAGCTGTCTACTGTGACGTTCTGTCCGATTCGTCAATGTTGAGGGTTCCTTATTGTTGAAAGAAAATGCTTAGTTTTTGTTTTCGTTAACCCGTTTAGACCGCTCCTGTCTCAAGACTTACAAAGGCACCACTGACAGTCCACTAAGTTCTTCCAATTACATCAACATCACCAACGTACGCGAGTTAATTGCACAGACTTTTGAAGGACCGCGAAAGTTTCGTACAATTTGTTCAAGTATTTTTTATTTTTTTTTTGTTTTTCCGAGTTTCTCCATCTCAGCACAAGTCCGCACGTACCAGAGATAACACATCCCAGGTGACGATACCTAGTGATTATGCTCGGCTGTTGCGTAGGCCAAGTTATACGCCTGTAGACAGAGTTCCTACCATGCTACTGCGATCTAGTCTCTGGGACTAATGAGCAATTTTTCTTTCACTTTTGTTTTAATGTTCATGTGTATAAAATGAGAGTTCCACCCACTAGCGTCTCTCATGAGCTCACGAGAAAGAAGATATGCACATACATCACTAGGCGAGTGGAACATAAGTGGAATTTAGACCACTCAAGACGTTGGGGGATAGAATTCACTCCGAGCGCCCCTACGCTCATTGTTGTCGTTCCATAACGGTCGTATGAATGTGCATTTTCTAATTTCTACGTTTTCAGTGCTGCGCTAATTCGAAGGGTTTTCGTCTTCGCAATCTCCTAACTAGGTTTGTTTTGCCCAGGAGCCTCAGGATTCGTATGAAGTCTGAGCTGCTCTCCATGTTTCTTGGCATGTCTTCGTGTTTTACTAGTTCTATACCCAAGTCTCTCATTCCGCACGTACCAGGGTGCATTGACGATATTTCTCACTGCTTTGTTTTGGAATCTTTGGATGATGTCCATGTTGGTCTGTTTAGTACAACCCCAGAGTTGAATCCCATATGTCCATATAGGTTTAATTACTTGTCTATAAAGTAGGAGTTTGTTTGAAATTGAAAGGCAGGAATGTCTTCCTATTAGCCAGTAGATCCTTCTATATCTGATATCGAGCTCCTCTGGTTTTTTTTTTTTTTTTGACATGAGCCTTCCAACGAAGTTTTGCGTCCTGTACCAAGATACCAAGATATTTGCTGTATTCGCGTATGGAATTATTTGGTGATTCATATATATCGGTATATATGCTCAATCTTTTTGTTTATAAAATCTATATGAACAGGTTTAGACTCGTTTAATTTTATGCGCCATTTCCTTGTCCAATTTTAGATCGCATCTTGCAGTTTTTCTGTAGAATGAATATTACTTTCTGCAGCTGACATTATGGCTGTGTCGTCCGCGAATGTAGCAATTGTATTATTTTTCAAAGATGGGATATCCCAAGTATATAAAAGATAGAATACTGGTCCAAGTACGCTACCTTGGGGCACACGTGCTTTAATTTCCATAAGTTCCGAGTACGCACTCTGTTCTTTTATACGAAAGTATCTGTCTGTAATATAGGATTCCAGGATCTTTGTATGTTGTTTGGGGAGAGGCTTTTTCAGTTAATAGATCAGTCCTTCGTGCCAAACTTTATCGAATGCTTGCGCTACATCAAGGAAAACTGTAGAACTAACTTTTTTCTCTTCAAATGCTTTTTCAATAATGTTAGTGATCCGGTGGACCTGGTCGATTGTAGAATGTTTTTTTCGAAATCCAAATTGATGGTTGGGAATAATTTGATTTCGCTCTATAAAAGTTGTTTGCCTTTTGAGTAGCAGCCTTTCAAACAGTTTTGACATTATAGGCAGTAAGGATCTTGGTCTAACAGGTTTCGTTACCATGATAACATCAGCTACTTCCATAATTGTGGCACGTACTTTATTCTAAATGCGGCATTAATGATGTTCGTTAGCTTCAAAATTGACTTTTCAGGAAGATCCTTAAGAATATCTCCTGTTATGAGATCAAAGCCTGGGGCCTTTCTTGCATTTATTGATATTTTTATTTCATTTTTTACTTCGGCTGTGCTAGTTGGTTCAATTTCCTCATCTTCTTGATCTGGTACATTGTCGGGCAGCTCGTCGGTGTCGTCTGGATTTGGTTGAAAAATTTCCTCAAGATTCGTTCGAGTATAATGTTGAAAAAGTAGCATAACAGCGCGTCACCTTGTCTAAATCCATTAAAAGATTTCGGTCAGATCGTGACCGACCGTGATGGGGCAGTGAACATTCTCGTTAGAATATTTTAAAACGACGTCAATTGTACCATTATAATGCAATTATTCTGTGACAGAACGCATAAAAGTACCCGGTTATGGCGTCTGTCATAACTAGTACATTTCCGCACACAATAACTGTCATAAAATCAAGCATGCGGATGTTTTTTTTTTTTTCTTTTTTCTTTTTTAAGCGCCAAAATAATAAAATCAGTTATTTTCAAATCATAAAGAAAAAAAAAATAAAAATAAAATGAAGGAATATAATCCGAATTACGTTTTAACTGTCATCTTAATGCACCGCCATTGACTCAGCTCTCAATATCCCGGATTAGTTGGTTTCATTTCACTGACTCGCTTAAATTGTGAAACTCTCCACCAATCTTTGAATGCTTCAAAAGTTTTATAGAAAACAAAACATGAAACACACAAAGTATCGACTTGTAGAGTAGATTTCCTGCTAAGTGCGCTGCGCGTATTAATGGGTAAATTACGTTTTTTTTTTTCAGTCAAAATCAAGCAATTAAATGGCAGGGTAATTTGATCATAAACATATTATTGTTTTTTTTTTAACAATTTACCTACCGCTGACTGACAGGTGGCCACGAGAGAATCCAATGAAATGATTAATTGTAGATTGTAACCCTCCAATCGGTTAATTGCTGATTTTACCTGAAAGGTTTGACAGATTCAACGTTGACTAGGTCAATGCTCAGTTGAAAAGTAGTGTTTTTGAGTGTTTGCTATTTTTGGAAGACATTTTGTTGATCAGAATGTTGATGTTAATAATAGTTTTAGAGTAGAGACATTAAAAAGTTAAGATAAAGTTTACTTAGAAGTGAAAGTTACTTATCCGAGTCACAAGGTCGTTCATTGATGGCAAAGAGACTGCAGAGACTTTACCGATACACTTTTCCACTTTGTGAATGCTGAAAATAACATGGGATCACATCGATCTCGTTAAGAGCCAATCTATCTATGATGTGGAAGAGATAGATTTCAGAGATTTCATGGCAGTAAGACTGTCGGAATATGCCACTGTCCTATGCACATCGTTATAAACAGCAAGTATGCAGCCTTAGTTGGAACCACCAAGTCTCGAAAACGTAGTGAATCTGCAGAAACATAAACCAAAAAGAGGATCGGAAAACGCAAAGTGAAGTCAAAAGTAAAACCTAGCCAACGAAGAAAGTAGTGCTCATCCATGCTGTGAATGAAGCTATACCAAGGTCTTAAAGATCTCAACACACACAAATCTGCTGGTCCAGTTGGTATTCCACCCATAGTTCTGAAGAGGTGGTCTTCCACCCTGACAAAACCACTGCGTAAGCTTTTCCATCTGTCCTACTCCTCAGGTCTCTTTCCGAGGAGATGAAAAACTGCATCTGTCCAGCCCGTGCCCAAAAAAGGCGATTCTTCTTCTCTCTCCTACTCCAAGGTCATGGAAACGCTGATAAATCGTCAGCTTTTGAAATATCTCAACTCACGGAAACTCCTCAATGACCAACAGTACGGTTTCCGTAGCACCAGATCCACTGGTGATTTGATGGCTCATCTCACCGAGAAGTGGAACGAATCTCTACATCACCTTGGTGAAAGTTAGTTTATTGCGCTTGATATTTCAAAAGCATTTGACAGAGTTTGGCACCAAGCACTTTTGTCGATAATGCGTGCATATGGCATCAATGTATCTCTTCTTCAATGGATTATAAACTACCATTCGGGCCGTTCAATTCACGTTGTTTTGGACGGTTTCAAGTCTGCAATCCACCATATAAATGCTGGTGTCTCCCAAGGCTCCGTTTTGTCTCTGATGATCTCTTGTCTTCAACTTCTAATCCTCGCCAATGACAGTACACTCAATTTTTTTATATTCGTCCCTGCTCTTTGGACGTGGTAGAGGAACGGAAAATTCCGACGTTGACAGCATAAAAAAATGGGGTTCTACCAATAGAGTGGAATTTGATGCTTCCAAAACTCAATGCCTATCTGCCTGTCTATCAAGCAAAACCCAAACCTAGAGCCATTATCCATGAAAGGTAACTGCATCGCCGAAGCCGAAAACTTTCCATCCTCCTTATGTGTGTTAACGATGATCTTCGTTGGAACGACCAAGAATGCTGCGAAATGTCTATGTTCCCTCAAACGATGCAAAAAATATTTTACCCCTTCTGATCTGGTCTTCAATCTACAAGGCGTGTATTCGCGGAAAGCTTGATTACAACGCAACGCAATACTCGTCATGCTTCGAATGCACATCAGTTTATCCTCAAGCCTACTTTCAGACGTACTGTCAAATATAGAGATTCTTTCTTAAGCCGTACCACACGAATGTGGAATGATCTACATAGCTCTGTGTTCCCTCATCACTACAACCCACAAGCATTTAAAGCCAACGTGCATCGGTACCTCCTTTGTCTTTCCTCTAATTTCCCTAATGCCCGTGCTCTAGTTTAAGGGTAGCCATAATCCCTTTAGCGCGCGCTAATTATAAAAAAAAAGTACCTATTACCTCCATTCACAACGACGGTCGAACTGAAAGCCCCTAAGACAGGACTGTGTCTAAGCTTGTCTGAGTGATTGAATTACGTTTTGCACTATTCGCGAACAGTTTGCACTCTATGTCCACCTGCACTCGACAGCTTCGAATTCTTCGTGGGACAAATCCATTTTTGCAGGAGTACTTACAGATCTCAATCAGCTGATTCACACTAGACGTGAAAAATGCCTTCAATTCTGCGAAATCGACTTAGCCAGAGGAGTGAAGGTCCAACAACTGAGGTGGCTGAGTCATTCCGAGCGGATGGACACCAATGCTCCGGTCCAAAAAATCTTCGAATCCGCCCCCGAGGGACAGCGCAGTAGAGGAAGACCGCGACTCAGGTAGCGCACGCAAGTTGAACCAACTTAGCATGCGAAACTGGACGCAGCTGGCTAAAGATCGACCTGGTTAGAGACGGTTTTTGGTTGAAGACCAGGGCCACCCCGGACTGTAGCGCCACCTTAAGTTAGTAAGTAAGGAATTTCACAAGGGTCGCTATTGGGTCCGCTTTTGTGGAATATACTATAAAATGAAGTGCTGGAGCTACAAATCATCCCTTGTCTGCAACTTCTAATCCAATCGATTTCTTCGCTGATGACAACGTTGATGAATTCGTTCCCTAACGCAACTGGAAAGTACGTTTAAATGAGAATCAAAATCTCACAAGTGCAAACGAGGAACATGCAACGCTCTTCGAATAGATTAAATTCGGGATTCAAGTCACTAAACTCTTAAAAACCGAGGCTGGAGAATGTGCAGCTCTCTGACTTGATATCGTCGTAAAGACACAACAAAGTGTGTGCTGCCTGCAAGTTATTTCTTGTCAATAAAACCGATTATCAACCATTAAATACCTACTTACGTCATTGGACCATTAGATCACTCGTGTCAGTTTCACTTGAACCAAACAAAATGAACCAACAACCAACACTAACTACAAGTGATTGTGTAAATTCAAGCCAACAGTTCAACGATAGGTCACGGTCCATGCCTCTCTAACTCTGGCCTCAATCTACATATACAATTTATTGACATCTCAGATCGCAGATCTACCTCTTGTTTACGAGGTTTATATATACCATCGCAACATTCTCTGGCTGATATCCAATCTGTTAACGCTATTGTTCTGCTGTTCTAAGCACCAATTTTCTTCGTTCCCTCAAATATGAAATATTAAACAGTCTTACCCGCCCCTCGGACCTGCAACAATGGGCACAATAATTACTTTTTAATCGAAAAATAACCACCCCGCTGCCAATAATTTTTGTAATAACGAAACTGAAACACAAGTCGGAAACAGTATACAGTCGCATCGTTGCATTTTGAGTGTATTGGCCTCAGGACGGGCGCAAGAAGAAGTCGTTACTGCTGTTGTTTTACAAATGTTGTATTGCAACAATATATATTTTTCTGCTGCAGGGAAGAGGGCGGGCTCCCCCACCCCACCCATTTGTTAAGGTTTACGGCAATCGACCAACATCTGGTCCAATTGTCTGTCCGCTTGCCAATTGCTCGATCATGGTGCACTCCGAACCATGGCGGTGGGACTTCATTAAGTCAGTGGTGGTGTGGGGGCACTCGTCTTCCTGCCTGCACTACACCTTAACACCAAGAGGCCCATCCGTTTTTTTTTTGTTTATGTTTTCAATTTTCATTTGCTTATGGCAAATGGCAAAGAGGGGATGGTGGAAACTCTCTTCACCAAAAGGTGCAAATCACCTAATTTATGAACAGAGTGTGCAATGCAATGTCTGTTGCAACATTGTTGCAACACAAAAAGTCTCCTCGACAATGATGGGAGAGCGCACACAACATCAAACACAAAGGGAAGAACGAAGAAGTGAACACAATTGCTTTGTGGGTCGCTTAGGCGCGCCATGAAAGATCTCGTCCGCGGTTAATTTATCTCGGTTGCAATGCGGAATGAGTTCTATAATGGTATACACACAAATGGGTTATGGTTTGGCTTGAATGCGTTGCATCCATTGGGTGTAGTAAAGTGCTAAATGGAAGATGGTTCTATCTGGCGAAGCGACTGACAGCTAAAAAATGAAGTGTTTTCTTGTGAGGAGAGCTGGGACAATAATTACGAGTGCAAATGCAACATTGTAACACAAGTCAGGAGTACACAATCATTGGCGTGAAAATTTAACCCAAGTCTTTTAGCGCTGTGCTAAATTGTTGACGCGGTCAGCATCATCCCGGATCTAAAGGAATTCTCAAAGTCAGTCTATAATTTGTACTTCTTAACGAGGTAGAAGTGATTATTGAAATAACATTCGTTACGGTTATGTGTGGATCGCAATGCTAGTTTGCTTCACATCTTGCATTACGAATTCTGTTTTTTGGCTTCAACCAGAATTTCCATTTTGTGATCAGTCAGCGCCTTAAGTCAACGGAGCCGACATCCATCAGAAGGAATGTCACCAATACGTAATCATGGAAACATCACTTTGGCTTCAACAGTTTCAGGAGTTTAAAGCCGAAAAATAAGCTAAAACAATGCTCAGTACAACCGAACATTTAAAAACACTGGAGGGCCGCAAAAAAATGTCTGCAACTGAAGCAAAAAGATGTTCAGTCACACGATTCTGACCCCTATAGAGATTCTAAAACGAGTCGATGAGAGATGGAGCACACACCCATCATGCCGCATATCAAAGAAGATATAGTCACAACACAGTAATAGTAAAACAAAATGCTTATATTTACCAGAGGCTAAGGTGACAGAGATGCGGAAGAGGGTACGACCCACTTCTTCTGCGACTAGCCAAGCCTCAACAGATCCAGAAAACAACCCTAGGCGCTTTCTTCTTTACCAACCTGAACGAAATGTCAAACAAATCACCGAACGCCATTCTGCAATCCAAGCCTGATTTGGGGTGTTTAATGGAGATAGATAACAACTAACCCCTTCTGACTTCCAAACAAATAAGATCCCACAACGGGGAACACGAAGGAATCATGAAGATCTAAGTAAAGGCAGCGCCGCCACCCATCAAACCTAACCTATCCCAAGCCTTAGAAGTAGATAGCTCACTTGGTGCATTGATTAACTTCCTGCTCTCCAGCAGGATTATTAACTCAGAGCTGGGTGGGGTATCTGCCAGACGATCGGTTAGTAGAGGTACCTCACAAGGCGGCGTTCTATCCCGTCTTCTCTGGAATTTGTTGATAAATGAAATACTGATATCCTTAGAAGCAGAGGAATGCATGGTGATCGCTTATGCGGATGACGTGGCTTTAGCAGTTTCAGGAAAGCACCTCATCACCCTAAAAGAATTCTTCCAAAGAGCTTTAAATAACCTAGCTAGATGAACAGCTCGGTGTGGTTTGGGTGTAAACCCCGACAAAACCGAACTGGTACTGTCCTCTCGGAATGGTATAAGCTTTACTTTCTCAACCGAAGCAAAATATAAGAAATTAATCTGTAACCTAATATCTAAGCAAGGTCCAGCGATCATCGTGTTTGTGCATAAGCGGGGCTCTTCGCACGACACCCTCCGCAGCACTGGACATTTTGTTTCATCTGACACACCTTGACATCCTTGGCTGCTAACTCAGCTGTTCGCCTCAAATCAATTTCACATTGGTCTACCAAAGATTTTGGCCACGCCTCCATTTGGAACAAATTCAAAATCCTCCCTAGGAACATAGACTACACCACACCGAAGCTAAATTTCAATAAAAACTTTCTTGCTACCAATCCCCCCCCAGGCCACTCTGGGAGAATGAGTCATTTCTTCAGGACAATTCGATCCATTTTTACACCGTTGCGACGGATCGAAAACCAATGAGGGTGTAGGTGGTGGTGTTTTCTCTGACAGGCTTAAGCTCAGTCTCTCTTTCCGTCTTCGAAATCATTGTAGCGTGTTCCAGACGGAAATATTGGCGATCAAAGAGGTCTTATCTTGGCTGAAGAAAAACGTGATATCTTCCACAGATATACGTATCTTTTCAGACAGTCAGGCAGCAATCAGGTCTCTGGAATCAGTCTCTTCAAATTCGTTAGTAGCTCTAGATTGCCGATCATCTCTTATAGAGATGGCGGAGCAGTTCAATATTCATCTTTGTTGGGTGCCGGGGCATAGAGATATTCCAGGGAATTTTGCTCACAGAAAAGGAAACCCTGGATATACCGATCGCTACATGTAAACTTAAGCTCAAGCTGGATGCTATTGAGAAAGCAAATTCTAGGTGGACAAATGGTATAACCTGTCTAGCGACAAAACGGATTTGGCCACGGCTGGATCTGAAACGTTCTAAGAATTTGATTTCCCTCAACAGATAGCATATCAGTTCCGTAATAGGTGTCATCACGGGACACTGTCTAATAGGCAAGCATGCAACAAGGCTTGGCGTCCATTCAAATGATTTCTGTAGAAGCTGCATGGACGAAGAGGAGGAGGAAACTATTCCCCACCTTCTTTGTAACTGTCCAGCTCTCTCCCGCACAAGAAGACTCCATTTAGGGGAATTCTACTTTAACGACTTAGGTGATCTGATAAACACGGATATCAGAGACCTCCTTTGCTTCATAAAAAGCTCCAATTGGTTTAACGAGAAGGTATGGAGATTTTTTCAGATCCATGTAGTATCACAATGGACCTATCACTGGTCTAAGTGTGCTATAGCTGGCAGCCACTTCAACCTAACCTAACCTAACCTTAAGATTTTGAGGGCAAAAAATACGTCAAATTACGTCCTGCTTATGAAATGTCAAACTCTAGATCATTCGTTACGAGAACGTAACGTTAAAAGTGGATTGTAACGAATGAGTGCATTCAGTCAATCATATGCAAATTAATTTATAAGACTTGTTCTTAGTTCTTTCCTTCGAGCGGTTTGTTTTTTAAGCTTTCATAGACTTTTCTAACCCTTTCTTGGGGAAAAAGAAAAAGCTTGAGAATATTTAATCGTTTTTTACTTTGTGCCATCTTATTGTTGTGCCATCAAAATTCCCAATCGCTGAGGATCATAGAAACTTTACCCTTCACCAGCGCCTTGTTGTATCCCAAAGTGTTGTCTTAATCTTGTCGAAATCTACAACCACCAAGCTAAATTTCGACACTTAACCATGCAGTTGAGCCACTCCAAATCAACCGCAAACCATAAACGAAGACTTGAAACTTCATATCTATAAATCGTTAATTACCCTAACTGCTACTAATTGCACCGATAAATTGTCTCCATCCGATAGAGATACTTAAATCGTAAACAGTTTGTTGTTGCTTAAGCTTAATTCATTCAACTTGTCACACAGTTGCTTATCAAAAATTGACACAAAAATATTGAATTTTTGCAAAACACATTTGTTCATGTATCTGGCCGTGTGTGTTGTACTCTGTGATAAATTATGCTATTAGTTGGCTATTCAAATCTAAGCGCCAAATGGTTGACCATAACTCACCTGGTTTGGTACACCGAACTTTCAAAGTCTCAAACCGTCGAACAACAAGTTTTTCCTTCACCTCCATGCCACATCGCTGTATTTTGGTCGGAGAAAATGGCGGGAATTTAATTGAACTTTTGTCTCGTAAATAACACAAAACTCAGACAAAAAACCAAACGATCAAAAACAAATAAAAAAAAAAAGTACGAACAAGAATTATTTGCACAATTACTCGTCTCTCGTCCTCGTGTGTTTTGAGTTCAAAGACCGCTAGGCCTCACTCTCCACTCTCCAAAATGTGACATGAACACCAGGCACGGGAGAAAGAGGTGTATAGATTCAAAACTTGGTCGGTCTACTTGGGGTTCCTTTAACTGCGTAATTTCGGTAATACACCTACCCAATGGTGTAGATACATATCTATCCAGCGATACCAGCCACAAGTATCATCTTTGTTGTTTTTGCTTGCCCTTAGCGTCGTCGTAGGCAGTTCGAGCGCAATATGTACTCGCAAAAACCGATAGTAACCTTGACACAGAGTTTAGCGACCTTAGAAGTGTTTGCTTGAGTTCTTTTGTGGGATTGACATAACCCCGTCAATTGGTCAGACGTGGATCGTAATAAATTGTGAACAACAACAAAAAAAAAATAACATCGATACTCAGTTGTGGTGCTTCGTAGAGTACAGACTTCGGAGCCGATGACAAAGGGGGTTGTGTTATGTTGTTGGTTTTTAATGCGGGGTTGTGTTATGAATGGGGTTATAATGGACACGATGATGAGTTAGATTATTCGATTGGATGATTTGCGTGCGTTATATGCGTTCGAATTCCATTTACGAATGATAATTGTGTCTCTCTTTGGTTTGTGTTTTGTTTCGTGTACAAAAGCGGGACCATCAAATGGTTATAATAGCCTTGTTTCCAGCTATTTTTGGGCTCTAATTTGACAATAAAAACGCAAAAAGTTTTATTTTGATTGACTTTTTACGCGCTAAATGCAATTATGAAACTTTTTTTTTACAATTTCCTAGAAGCGTAAGCAGGGATAATGCAAAGTTGTGAAATATTTTCAATTCGATGGCTTGGACAGTACTTTCTGGAAGGTTATGGTTTGGATAATAAGCAACAGAGTGAGTGAGGGGGTAGTCGTTTCTGCAGACACATATTCTTTGACAGTGTTGTCTCATTATGCCCTTTCCAAGCTTTGGAATAGGTTTACTCGTAAACCAGGTGTAAGCCATGCCTATCTCTAAAAATGTTTGAATCTGTAAGCAACTGTTGTAAGCTTTGGTCCATTGACCTAAAAAGGAACAAATGTCTGCATTTTACCCTCTTTTGGCACGTTATTGCATTGCTACCCTTGCTCAAATACGGAAGGCACTGTCTTTTACAAATCCTTCCAGCTACTGGGACGATATTGCCATCACCAGACGCTCCCAGTGTCCCGTCATATAGGCTTTCATGGCATTCGAAGCCAGTTGATCTTGAAAAGAATGGGGAGGAAATAGCATCAGTCCACAGCATAGAATAGAAAATAACTGCTTACAACCTTTACTTCGAAGTAGTTAGGGAGTTTACCGACCCAGGTTCGAGACGATAAGATTAAACCTTCGTCACATTTAGGAAGCGAATGCCTAATGGTTTGGTCTGGAGAAGTGAAAGCAGTGCACTCGGGAACGAAGAAGATGTTATGTGTCAGCTAGAGAATCTTTAGGGTCTGGTCAGTCTTTCATTTCAGTTTTAGTAGATACACAGTCCAGGCTAGGTGCTTCTCTATCTTCGAATCTGTTGTCTATTTAACCAATCTTTGTATATCAACGAATGGCCATTGTAATGTAGGCTTCCAATGCTAGTAAATACAACCTTGTCTGTGTTCCTTTCTTATTTATGCTTTCGTACTTATGACGGTGCTTCAGTCCGGGGTGGACCTGATCCTAAACCACACAAGCCAGCTCAGTCATTAGCCAGTTACCTCCAGTTCCACACGCCAAATTCATTGACGTCTCTCTCCATTCTCCAGGCTGGAGCGCTGGCATGCATCCAATTTGTATGTCGTAGCAATCTCCCTTGTGACTGGGTCGATGTCGCTGAATAGCCTTTAAAATTCGTTATTGAATCTCCACTTCAAAGGACCAAAGATCACTCGAAGAATTTCTATCTCAAAATAACCCATGGCGACCTCATCCATTCTAGACAAAGTCCATGTTGCTGTGCCATAAAGCAAGACTGGGATGATCAGGGTATTGCTTGTGTAAAGTCTTTCGCTGTTCGAGAGAGAACATTCTTAACCCAAGGAAAGAGCGATTGGAAAGAATTGTTGATCACAGCGCTAGTGTCGTTGTCTAAGTTTAAAGCGAAGCCCAGAGTGACAAAGTCTCAAACAACCCCAAAGTATAGGTAGGTAGGTTAAAGAGGTGGATGCGTTGCGTGATTCAGCCCTCACTCGGATCTCTAACGGATCCATTGCGTTCCTCTGACGTTGGAATGTCCATTCTGAAAAGACAAGAAAGAGTGGTAGAGTCTGGATGAGTGCAGTAACGAGCGTTCGGCCTCCCTGAACCATCCTAAATTCGTCGTGAATGTTAGAATGACTTTTGGTGGCTTGTTGGACAGCTCGCCCAGGACGTTGAAGTGGTATTTACCAAGGGCCGTCTTCCTTGTTCCACAAAATATATCTATGGTAAGGTTCGGTCTGAGCTGTCGGTGTTGAGTGTCCTTATTTTATTACCAGCTACGCGGAATATGGTCACGGACTTCTGAAAGATTGTACCTCTAGTATTGGCGGGTGAGCTCTACATGGTTCGTTGAACGATTTAAGAAGCTCTCCGCCTTGTAAAAGTCCTTCTTTTGATGTCAAAGGCCTTTGTTCCCTGCTATTATCTTTAAATCGTTTCTTTTCCAAGTTGTTTCAGGCCACCTTTTCTGTTTTGGTGCCCCTCTCCAGATTGCTTTTACTCTTGTTGAAATTTACTCTTAGATACACTTTTACAGATTTAGTCTTCAGGTCGTAGACGTTTTGTTTCTTGTACTTCGGGATGTTTGACAGAAGGCGACATGTCTTCCAGATCTTCAAGTTATTCAGTGAGATTTCACGTGATGCTTCTTTCTTGATTGTCAATCATATTGCAATTTAAAATATCATCTGACATAGTAGGTGCTCCTCTTCGACTCCATTTCGGTGCCAAGTGATCCTGAAGGACATGCTACATAATGGATGTGTGAAAACTTAAGATTTTTCCTCGATATAATGTCTAAACCAGGTGCTTCAAGCAGTAAACCCAACTAATTTCAACATATCCAGAGATTTGTTTAGAAAATAGTGTTGCCACTTTTTTTTTTTTAATGTTATATTTGACTTTTCGAAAGCTTTACGGACACGCAATTGATAGATGCTTAAGAACTTCATCTAAAATTCTATTGGTGTTGACTTCATCCATTTGCAACGCCGACAAACAGTAAATGTTGATCGAACTTTGTTAGTTATATCTCTCAACTTTAGGTGAAACCTTTTTGCCAATCCCAAAACGAGACATTTTAGCAAGGCCATTGTGATAAGTACGTGTCTTCAGACACCGATTTATTCCTATTTCAAAAAATATGTTGGCATTGCCACCTAAACAAACGGATTTTGTCTACAATAAATAGCAAAATCCATTACTACACCCACAGCTCTGCATTCAGCAAACAAATTGACTCACCCACACGTTTGCTTTTAGAAGCAAACTCGCCTGCGTTTCTTCAAAAAAAAATAAAATAAAATTAAGCCCGTAATTCATTTCCATGTAATTAAGATTAGACATCATCGTCGTCTCCTCCGCACAGTACGCGGAATTGTTGCAATAAATATTGACAGCTATAAATATTGGACCCACCAGCAGCTACACTAACCAGCCCGACGGCGAACAGGATTAGATGGTGGATCGTTCTGTCTTAAAATGTTTACACATATCGTGGCACACAACAGCCACCATCTTGCTTCCAGTCACCGGAAATTCCGTGAAACAAAGATTGAATGTCTTTCCCACACATAAACTTTATTTTGTTTCGTTTGAAACGAATTTTTATACGCTTTCGCGAACATCATCATTAACTGGGAACCAGCGCGACGAAAAGGAAGCCGGCCCTGGTCATCATCACTGACAAGACCGCCATACCGCCAAAACAACACCAACAACGAAAAAGATCCATAATCCCTCTCCTTTGCGTCTTTGTGTAGAGTGAGTCAAGAAAAATATTTTTGAATGATTACCCGGCCGAGATACTTTCATAAAAACGGTCCACCGAGACCGGGGCCACAATTCAATGCAGAAATATTTAGGTTACGAACATTCTCTTCACAGAGTGGGGCTCCCATCGAAGTGGCCCACAAGACTGTATGTGAACTTTTACTCAAGAGGTCTGTCTCGCTTTCGGACGACAGTGGAGTGGAATAAGCATTTTTTGTTTTTGTCTTATTAGAAATCGGAAAATTAATTGGAATCAATTCGATGGAAATGCTCCCACATTCCTTATTCATTTTCGAGAGTCAGTTTGGCATTCCATGCTGCCAGTGTCAGGGCAACGTCGTCGTCCGTGGTCGTCGATGTCAGTTCAATGATTTCTAACTTCTTGTGCAGACAGCGACACATTCGCGCAGACAGACACACAATATTTATTGTTTTTGGTTATAAATCATCGCCGGGGACTGGAGGCAGTGAAACGCGGATTTGTTTGCATGAATCAAATTCCTGGAACGGTTTTTATTTTTTTTTTGTCCGAATTCGCTTTGTTTGTTTGGCTTTTTCAGAATCGAGTTCTCTAGTGGGGAGTCATCGTTTTGCTGGAATTGTTTAGACTTGAAAAGATATTTGGCGCTACATGCTAATCGAAGGCATTACTCTGGCGGAATACCTAAGTTATGGGGACAGTGTCGGGGCTAGTTGGGGTGGACGGGGAAAGTATGCGATTAGATCGTTGCGGTTTCGATTATTCTTAGAGGAGTTCAGGTGGATGGACTGAGGAGTGAGGTTGGATAAGGCGAGAGCACAGCCATCAGGTTTTGGTAGTGCGTCACGTGAAGCCTTGGAGAAAGGAAACAAGCACTAAGCGTGTGAAATAAAAGTGCACATGTCAGGTCAAGATGTATGGTAGTCATTAGGTACGACCAACAGGGTAAAAGTGACTACAAATTGAATGCGAAGATGAAGATGCATATTCATCATTTGTCAAGATCACATTTCCAAGGTTTTATTTTTTTTTTTAATTTATGCAAAGGCTTCTGTAGACATGTCTGAGTTAGAGGAGAAGTTATAGTGGGAGTTGCGGTCAAATGCAGGTAGGTGGTCGAACCATAATGGAAGAGATAAATACTCTTGATGGACGTCTTATAGAAGATAACACTGCGGTCTGGAGACATCACCAGTTTATTCTAAAAGCTACTTTTCGTTTCTGATGAAGGAAAGGACTTTTTCTAAAAAAGTAGCCACACATTCACATTGTATCTTCTGTGGTTTCATCCTCTTACCAGCGGAATTGACGCTGCGTTTTCTGACGCAGTAACTAGTAGAAATATAGTTTCTAGGACCACATTGGATACAATTTTTGTAAATGGGGCTCTCTACCCGTAATTCCTGGCTACAAAACGTTTGGAAAGGCTAACGAATGTCAAGTCATCACGTATGGCGTTGGTCTAGAGAAGGTCGAAAAGATAGGTTTTTTTTGGAAAAAAAAAAACTCTGTGCATGGAACGTTGCTACAATGAAGACACAGTTTACAGGCGTTGATGGAGGTCCACAATTGTAAGAGCAAAAGCCTGTGAAATATAAAGACCCTCGACATATGTACGTACCTATGCTCCGAAGACTACCATCCAAGTAGGTACCTACACTTTGTAGTTAAAGGCCAAAATCACTACAACTGTCGTCAAGCCTTCAATCTCTGCTCAACGAGCGTCGTAGGAAACGAAGGACCAACGCCATTTGTCACATATCATAGCCTATAACCGCAATTGAATGAGAGAAGAACGAAAAGCCTGTTGGCAAAAAGGGAAATACGCGTTATAATAGGTGTACAGTTGACAGTGACAGGAAATTGCATCACTCGATCAACTTAAATGGTTGCGTGAAGCAAGGCCTTGGGCCTTTAACCTCCAAATCTGTCACCGCCACTATTTAAGAAACACGCTGTTTAGAGAACTTGAAGAACTGGACAAGTTCAGTAGGTTCAAACGTGGACCTTAAAAGTTAAAGCGACATCATCCAGTTCGTTGGAGGCGGCTTTTTTTTAATAATTCACTAGCACTAAAGGGGTTATGAATACCCTTACAGTGGCGTGGCGTCCATATAACCCGATTCCTACCGAGTTACCTTTTTAAAATTCTACTTTTCAACAATGTATCAATATAACAAGCAACATGAATCTTAATATGTGCAAATTAACATAATATTATTTGTGTGTTTCCTACACATGCACACGCAAGCGGAAATTCTACCAATCCACAAGCCCACAACTGTTTTCATATCGTTCTACTGCTGTACGCACACATCATTGCATGCCTTCTGCAACATCACATACTCCATAGCCCATAAGAAAGGCAACCGCAAAACGATAGCAACAAAGCATAGTAACCGTTATAAAATATCTGGCTGGTTAGAACAAATTGGTTTTCTTTCCTTGTTTCCCCTTTATCGTTCTCTGTGTTTGACTCCTCTCTGTCTAATACACGCTTTCTTATGCAACAAAATGACCCGCTTTTCTTCGACTTATTTGGTGAATTTTGTATGTATCTCTAAAGGTTGCGTCCAGACCGAAGAAAACATTGCAGAAACATTGCTTAAAAAATGTTTCTGAAATGTTTCCCAATTGTTTCCAATTTGTTGCTTCAGAAACATTCCAGAAACGTTTCTTAAATTGTGATGTGCAATGCGTAACTTAAAGTAATTTTGAGTGTAATTATTGTTGTGCAATAAAAAATAAATTAAAGAAATTAAAAACAGTGAAAAGTGTGAAAAGTTTAAATTGTGATATTTGCAGTTAGATTCAGCTAATTTCAAATAATTATTAGGAGAAAATTAACTGCAAATTGTTGTTTGGTAGATTTGCTTTTGGAGGAAGAAAATGATTTTTGTAAGTTGAATTTTCTTTAAAAAAAAAGTTATAGAGATATGACGCTCTACTCCTTCTATGAAAATAGATTAGAAGCGCAAGGATGGTTTTGTTTCGCATTTCAATGCATCCATATACCAAAAATATACTTGATTGACTGGTAGTTGTAAACTTAACAAAATGTTTTGTTTTCCTTGTCTTCTTATACAAATTTGGCTTGAATTGCTTTACTTATATGCGATTTGCAATACATAATATAATTTCAGAAAGCGTTTGCAGGCGCATATTTTTTCCGACTTACCATTTAAAATTGTTCACGCCACGCCACTGTACCCTTATGATACTATTCACACTGCAGTGTAGTGTTGGTGTAGTGATTTTTACACTCAGGTGGTACTAGGTCTCAGACTTTTGCTTCAAGAGTGGGTGTCCAGAATAACTGGGGAGAATTATTGGTATTATTGCCATTGCTTATAATTCACAGTATTTCTTTCGATTCCTACAGAGATAGCAAGCCGAGCTACATACATATAACGTTTGTAAAATCGCAAATGTCATGTGTTTAACGAAAGTTTCTCAGGCGGAAACTCTTCGTGGATTAGTAAGAAAGTACACCTTGTGGATAGGTACCCTACCGACCTCTTATTGTTTTACTTGGTTTAAAATTCTAGTCAGAAGTGTCTTACTTACAAAGAAGAAGGTACCGGTTTCTCTGCCAGTATTTGCGCATTCAAATCGAATTTCAGTGAATCAAAAATTGGTGTTCTTAGGCTCATAAAGACTTAGGCTTTCATCTTGATATTACCCCTTCCTTCGCAACAAAGTAAGTGAGTCCTTCGGGACACCAATCTGCCTTCTTCTTCTTTCTGTATTTAAACAGGAACCACGATGTAAATGAAATCTTGTGACCGAACAACACATCAAACGGTCTTTGACAACTTCACTAGAAAGTACATTTATCTGTTCAGCTTCAAATTCATGACCTATTTACCCACCCAACTGTTCTCTAAGCCAATTTCTCCCTCTTAAATGAAATCAAAGTGCCCCCATCCCACAACTGTGTCCCAACATTAAACGCAAGTTTCCCAAAAATAACCCCTCACTTTACCCCCTGGTTACCGATTCATACCTATCCTCCATGTCGTATCTTTATCTAAAAGAAAAGAAAAAAAATCTATCTATCCATCTAATAAATTCATCTTGCACACTTAATTAATAACACAAGAAGGTAAAATTTCGACTTTATTTAACGTGGCCTAGAAAAGACAAGCCAAGACCCGACAGACAGATTAGGTTCACCAGGATGGGCATCCCATTCAACCACCCCAAAACGCATGAAGAAATCTGAAACTGATCGAAGTCGGAGCACAAAATTAATTTTTCCTCCTCGGATATTCCCAAATGGTAATCAATGATTCACCCGAAAATAGAAAACATTAACCTCATCCATCCAGAGCAAGCCAACAGAGAGAGAGCGTCCACACATCAAATCACAATCATTCTCGGGTATATAAATGTGAATCGAAGGGATGTTGTTGCTCCCATGTCCCATCCCGTGTTTTTTTTTTTTTTTGCTTTTGCCACTCTTCACTTGGGATTCCAACCATCGTCCTCCATCACACGAATAGTCTAACTAGTAAGAGTGTACAAAAGGGGAACATGGCTATAAAGACGTCTGTCTGCCGAAAACATTTGGGGCTTCTCTCAGGGAACAACCGGGACTTGAACCACCACTATGAGATGTAGAAGAGAGTGGTGCAAAGTATTGCTACTTCTGCCTCGAACCCTCATTTTTGGTTTGGTGATGATGGAGTATGATGATAATGATGATGATGTCGGGGATTGCTCTCCTTCGTTTATTTATTTTGTCGCACAAACACTCGTGCAGTTAGTCAAGCGCTGTGAATAGTAGTAAAAAGGCTCCAAAAATTCCCTTTACCCAAGGATATTCTGCTGACAGATGAAAGTAACATAGTATTAGTTGGAGCGTTTCAAGTGCCATTGTAGAAGTAACATCAAAAAATTATTATTTTTTTTATTTTATTCGTCGGTAGACCCAAACACACACACACACGAAGCTACAGAGATGAAAAGAGAACAGTTTGGGATGCGGAACAGAATAAAATCAATAAATTCAAAATATAAACATTGAACGGGACACGAGCACGACGACCGACGACGACGACAACGTGCTGTGTGTAGTAGTGGGCTATAAGAAGGATTTTATTCCTTTTTTTCGTGGATGAATAAGTTTGGCGGGAGTTTTTGTAAATGGATTTTGGGACTGGGGTGGGACAGTGTCTTTTCTTTGAAATGTCTATGAGGAGTGACAAAAAAAAGGGACGTTTACAAGTACATTATGTATTTGAATATACATTTTTGAGTATATGCTGTACAACCAAGATGCTAAAGTATAGTCTTGTTCTCAGTCCATCGACACTGAGTGTTTTTTTTTTTTGTTATTTTTTGGCGGCAAATTTGTGAATTATCTGACGCCTTGTCATGATATACAAGGCTTTTCTTTTGGCAATACTTGCGACATGTCTGCAATACAAGTCATGTACACATTTGCGAGTCTTCATAAATTGTCGCTTAGAAAGCAATCAATGGGAATTACACTAGGTAGATGGTATAAGTATCAAGATTTCATCAACAAAAGGATTTTCTATGCAAAAAATGAAATACACGTGCCTTTGTAAAAGAAAAGGAAACAGAAGTGTTACCTACCGTCTTTAAGGGTTGAAGATCTGGTGGACCTAGATCTAATTTAACTAATTTTGATTTGCAACAGATCTGACTGTCAAGTCGGATCCAGATTCAAGGAACTGCAGATCGTGGATCCTATGAATGTGCATAGCCCTCGTGTGTCCTTTTCTCACCTAGGACCATGGTTTGTCCAAAATCACGTGCGTGCTCAGTTAGTAGGTCCATTGTGATACCTCAGGATCTAGGAGGATCTCCTCCATCGATTGATTGAACCATTAGGATCTTCTAGGTCCCCGAGAAGGAAGGCACCACGATAGTACCGCCTTTTTAGAGAGAGCGCTAGACATGTATAGAGGAGATGGAGGATTTTTCTTCCTCTTCAACGCTCTTTCAGCTTCTGCAGAAATGATTTGTGCCCCAGTGTCCTGTGACGACTTCTAATCCATCTCTTGGAGCCCTTTTTGGTTTATTAAAGGCCAGATTAGTCTGTAAGTGTTTTTGTGCAGATACATCTGATTGCATCCATACTTAAGGTGGCGCTACAGTCCGGGGTGGACCTGGGCCTCAACCAACGAGCGTCTCTAACCAGCTCGATCTTTAGCTGTTTAGTTGGTTGAAGTCCCCTTCAATTTGCGTGCGCCACCTGAGTCGCGGTCTTCCTCTACTGCGCTGTCCCTCGAGGGCAGATTCAAAGATTTTTCGTACCGGAGCATTGGTGTCCATCCGCTCTACATGACCCTGCCACCCCAGTCGTTGAACCTTCACTCTTCTGGCTAAGTCGATGTCGCTGTACAGTCCGTAAAGTTCGTCGTTGTATCTCCTCCTCCACTCACCGTCTATGCAAACGAAGAATTTTCCTCTCGAAGCAGCCAAGAGCAGCCTCATCCATTTTTGATAAAGTACATGCCTCTGTGCCGTAGAGCAGGACTGGGACTATTAGGGTCACTTTTGTTGTTCAAGAGAGGGTTTTGCTAGTCAATTGCCTTCTTAGCTCAAAGAAACCGATTGGCAAGGGTTATTCTTTGTCTGATCTCAGCGCTGGTGTCGTTGTCTGAATTGATAGCGGAGCCTAGGTAGACAAAGTCCTTAACTACCTCAAAGTTATATCTGTCGAGGGAGATGTTCTGTCCAAGACTTCGGTGTTGAGTGTCCCTTTTTTGTTGACAGCATATAGTTGGTCTTGCTGATTGCATCCTGCTTAAATATAAGTGTACTTGTAGCTCGTGGTACACTGAGACTCTCTTAATCAGAAAGAATCTGTATTGTAGGCCTTCGATTACCAAGAGTCCCAAGTATTTCACTGGCTAGAATTGGGCATCCACGAAGTAGATGGTAATCGATAAATTCCTGAAAAGACGGGTGTAGGCTCGGTCGAGTCATTCCGCACAAATACCGATCTCACAGTACTTAGTAAGAAAGCTGGGAACATCACTAGCGTCCCTGTAGTATGAAAGTTAACAGAAGCGTTTAAGTAGTTCCGCAGGTAGAAAAATGTGATCCGCGATGCATTTGTTGTGGCACGGATCGGAATCTTTACAAAGGAAGGAAGCCTTGGAGAGATTCAGTTCCTCAAATAGGAACTAGATGCGTTTTTTTGGGGGTTAACATTAAGACCACATTTTTGTGTCCAAATTTTTCAGTTAATTAGGAGCCGATTGAACGCAGTGGATCCCTTAAGATCCGCGTGAGGCTATACATGAGTGCAGCCACCCCTATAACCTAACCTAAAGCCGATTATAGTTGTTCCCAAATGTCGGACACAAGTTTTCCTGTTGTTAGTACAACTAAATCGTCGTTTGGGACTAAGACCCATAGAAGTCGTAGTAAAACGCCCTCTTGGGTCTTCTCGAGAAACTTATAGAAATTTTCTTTGATACTATCGTGCTTCTCTGCTGGCCAAGGGCGCAAATAATGGAATGAAGCCTTTATATGGATTGTATCAGTTGTTCGCTCATACACCTCAAACAAATCAGCTCATGGCAGCAACCCTTCTGGTAGATGTCGCAAGTTTCGAAAGTTTTTTCCCCTCACGTCCTTGACTTTTAACAACTCCCATACCAATGCTAATACAACGCAGTCTACTGAAAAAAAAAAATAAGAAATCATCTTCTACAGCTCCACCTAACTTCGGTTCATTTCTACTGATTGAAAGGTGGCGGCAAATTACAAATGATTGCTTTAATTACCGCTTACCAGGCCACAGGCAACAATTTCTCGGCCATCAGATGAAATCTCCAGCTCCACATCAATTCCATGGTCCGACACAATTGCATTTACCACGACGACGGCCGCGGCGGCGGCGGTCCAAACCGACATTAACAAAACAGAATTAGCAACAGAGAATCAAAATAATTACACTTTGCATCATTGTTGCATCTGCTTGCCGCAATCTGTCCCGTCAACGTTGTTATTGTGAAACATTTGCACTTCTTTAAAAACTCATTAATTCCCATCGTCACAGGAGGGTGGAAACAGGTACAACAACGAGCCCAATTCCAGGAAAATTGCGGCGCTCTGAAAACATTTTTTGGTTGACAATCCAGAACCATACTCGTGGGACCATTGTAAGATCTTAATCATCAGCATAGCAACCACCTGTGAGGATTAACCCCCCCCCCCCTAACTGACAGATGCCCCATCCCAATGGCCAATTGAGAAGGACTTCGTTTCAGACGCAAATACATTTCAGGGTAATGGTCTGCATGTCCCTCCTCGCGGGTCGTTAAAACGAAAATATCATCAGAAAACTCAAGACTCCGAAATCGGAACAACTTCACGTTAATTCCTAAGGGGGAGGGGGATGTCCGTCCGATCCGAACACGTGCGCACGTGGAGCACATAATTAATATTCCGCATGAGTACCGCACGCCTTGGTGACAATACAACAAGCAACAACAAACAGCCCAAAGTGTAGGTAATCCAAACACAATCGGACCCTGACAGGCGGCCATTGAGGCCATTGAAGCTGCCAGCCTTAACTGTTGTTTCCTGTGCAATTATTGCCACATTATCAGCGGTCAATAAATAAGAGCTGTGCCCCGCAGCAGCCACTGAAAGTAAAAAGCCCGCATTAAATGAAATTGCCAATAAAATTAACTGCTTTTTGTGAGTGAGCGCCGATTTGGTCGTTTTGTTGTGGGCCATGTCCACTTTTGTTGTTGTTGTTGTTGTTGCTGTTTTGGGTTGAAGAGCAGTCACGAATTAATGAATCGGCATGTTCCACCGACACCTAGACGGCCGGCGGTTCCTTTGGTGTATAACCCATTGAAGGAGTTTTTTTTTTTTGTTTTAGAGCCAAGCCAGTTCGCGAGGGAGGTCACGAATGGAGCTTATAAGAATCTACTACTTTCGATGAGGAATGGCATGATTGGACGGCCTATATTCCTTGGTGGTAACTTGGATCACGAAACTGTTTATGATACCCGCAGTCACAATGGAAAGGAATTTTTTTGTTTGATAACAAACTGATTGTGCCTACAAGAGTGGTTCCATTGAAAGGTTAAAGGTTCACGTTGTTCCAAGGTGTAGTGTTGTGAAATATGGTAGTCCCAACTCCCAAGGGACTATACAGTGGGAAAAGGATTGAAGTGGATACTTGGGAAAGTAAGCCTTAAATTTTAAACCTAACTCTGAGTAGCGTGTACCTAACGAGTTTGAGTACCGATTAGTCGATACTTTTACCACGTATGCTTAGGTTACCACATGTGCTACAGAATATCCAGTGCGTGGTGACCTTCCATGAGGCCATGTGCCATCCTTCGAGACTTGATTTTTTTATGCAGATACAGCCAACCGCTCACCATGTTCCGATACAATTTTCATATGGCACCATGTCAAGGTACAACTTCGTGCAGCTTCAAGCTAGAAGATTGGAGAATGCCTCCAATTGTCAAGATATTGTCTCCGCTGTCAATACTCATTGTTTCTCTGTGTTTGTGAAGGTGACGCAGTGTGCGTTACAATCTCGATTTTCTTTCTTCATAGCTGGGTCCTGAAGGTTCCATGTCATCATAGTCAGTTGCGCAGGAATCGCCAGCAGGTTGTTGCGGCTTTTTTTTTTTTATATAATTAACGCGTGCTACCAGCGTTAAGACTACCTTTCAACTAACGCACGTGAATTAGGAGAAAATTAAAGGAGAGACGTAGAGGATACCGATGCACATTGATGCGATCCATTGAAAGGAAGTTTACATTGTGCTGCGACCAAATTTTGTTGGAGCTCATTTCATCTCATATCACCAAGCTTTCTCAAATTTAGACCTTTGCTGGATCTTAGACTCTCTATTGGAGTCTACGTAGAGTGATCAACCATTGTAATGTTGTCGATTTTATAACCCAAGGACCCAAGAAAGTGGATGATGTATTTTTGAGCTAAGGACCTCAGGTTCAGTGCGACATTTCTTGTGGATAAGATGGCTTTGAGCACTACGTTACTGTCGATGTAAATGACAACAATAAGAAAGGCTAATGAGGATAGATCTCGTGAAGTCCCGGTGGTCGCGTAAGCTTCCGCTTATAAAACACTGCAGTAGTTTGGAGGATCATCCGTCGTCCTGTTTTCGACTGTCTACCGATAGTGCTGTGACTTACTCAGTTCATTCCACAAATCGGATGTTTGGAGAGATGGACCCCTTTTTCCTGCCCTTGTCCCTGTGAAGGAAACTATCTTGGTTACTAAGGAGCTGATGACCAAGCAACCTCTTGCTGTTCAATGTTCAGTCAAAATCGCTTAAAACGACATCGGTTATAACGACAAAATTCTTAGGTCCCAGCTGAGCTCCATTACAGCGCACAGATTCATCGGTCCCTTGAAGGTCGTTATAACCGATTTTGACTGTAGTTGGAACTGATTGCAGTAGTATATGTGTGTAGGGATTAGTCACCACTCAGCCTGACTTTTGTTGTGGTAGTTCCTCCAGCAACACATCTTCAAGATCCATTCTACACACATAAAATATGTCGAAACACTAAAAGAAAATTATATTCCACTGTAACTGGTATCATACTTGCATCCACCACTGTAAATTCAAAATATCAAGGTGAAAACGGAAACTCGTGTCCAACTAAACGCTCCAAGTTAAACAATTTGATAAAATTTACAACCCAAAGCCTTTGTAAGTGGATTTATTCATTCACCGATACGCACAATACGAGTATTCCATTGATAAACGAACACAAATGACGAAGAGCCGCCATAAATTCAAAGTCAAACACAAGGCTGTGTGGACTTTTCCCAAACAACCCTTATCAATTCATAAATAATCATTTTTTAAGGGACCAAAATTAAACCATAACCACTCGTTGTCGTTGTTGTCCGGTCCTCAAAGGCAGAAGAGTGTGCCCATACCCAAGAGCCATGTAACCACTTGAAAGAGATTTTCCTTTTTTTTTTTGTTCGGTCGGTCTGTGATGTTGCACGCCTGGGCTCGAAACCCCAAAGCCCCAAACTATACACTTATCAATCTTAAGTGGTTTTTGAACCTGTCAGTGACAAGTTTTTTGTATGTCAAAAAGCAAAATGTAACAGCAGTCATAAATGTTTGACAGGGCCGGTATCGTTCTATGAAATCAATTTGTGTGTGCGCGAGGTTCACACTTTTCGGTCGGTTCCACCGAACCGTACTGCAAGTAGCATGATTATTATCGCACCCGGTCTGTTCCGATAAGAATCTGTCGTGTTGCGGCATCAAGTTTGGGGGAAAACATCGAAAATGGTGGGAGGGTACTTAAAAATGACGTAAGAAAGATGGAAAATTGGAAAATTTTTCTTTTTTTTTTGGATGGTAATTGCTCTCTTGACCGCTTGGGGATTTGAATCAAAGGATGCCTTTGAGAGTTCTTCAGATGAGTTCTTTTTTTGGCAGTACAATGATTTATCTGCATCGGGGATGATTTAATTGTTTTGTTTGGTAATGAGAACTCACACGACGTATAGGTTAGGTCAGCTTCTGTTCAGCAGAGGAAAAGATATGAGAAAAGGTTGTCATAAAACGTCTTAATTTACAACAATCAACTGCAAAGTGTAGATTAGATAGATAAGTTAACGATGGACACATACAGTGTTTCCTCATCGTACTTAGGTCTACCTGGTCATAAGGTTTGAGATCATTGCCGGCACAGACAAGACTTGTTTAAAACAAATGTCAAAGAGCATTCGTCCTTTAAACCCTCTTTAAAAAATTCAGCGGAAAAGTAATTTTCCACAATCCAATTATGAACTAGGACCCAAGTAAGAGAAGGTTTTCAGTCTTCTGTTTACTAGTTGAGTAATCTTGTCGCTTAACTAGTTGTTTGAGCTAAATTCTGACTAAAGCAAGTTCTAAACACAAGGAAAGTCGTCTTCAAAATTCGCACAACAGTCGAAGTTCTGGCATCAGACACAATATCCATAGTCCAAGGGTAGGATTATCGAAGACAGAAGCTTCTACAGTCTTTTCGAAGGTATTACTCCATAGATGGCGCTTTTCGCATAAGGTTCCTTCATACGAATAACAAAGCTTCAACATTTAAGTCCTTTGAGTCGGTTTAAGTGAAGTTTTCATCATCAAAATACAATTTTTGCAACACATCAACGAAACCGAATGCTTGCTAAACAAGTACGAGGTAAAGCATCCAAGACAGACCCTTACGTATGGTATGAACGTTTTCCAGAGTGATATCGAAACAGACCACCATTTTTGGGTCCCTTTCCTTCTCACTTCCTACATTGGTTCCGCAAAAAAGTTTGATTTTTCTGGGACTTGAACCCTGAGCCAACATACTCAGCAGTCCATGGCGACTACTTTATGTAAGCATGTGTTAAGAATTATCTTTCTTGCTTCCTTCCCCTCAAACCAGAAATACCTTTTACCTCCAGCAAATGTACGGCACTCGATTAGTCTTTGACCAAGCAATAGCTTCTTTTCTAGGTTCTATTATTGACTGAGCCGACAAGCTAAGCGCCCTCTGAACAACATGTGCGTCCATTTGCATGTCAGATCATACGTTGCCTAGTAATGATCTAATTCCCGATCGTAAACGTTAGAACTATTAAAAGTGGTGACAAAAGGCTGCTTCTGCTTACCCCACACGTGTCGTCCGCATTTTGCATCCACTATGTGGTATCTAACCGAAGGAAGTCGCATTGTCAAAAGTGCCCTTAGGATCGATAAAAGTTGCCAAGCCCGCCGTTTTTCCTGTCAAGTGTGTACATAGGTACGCTGCTCGGCCCAAGACTGTGTGCTTAGCATTGGCATCAAAACTTTTCAGAAGTCTAACCATAAGTCTTGTTTTGGAACCTCTTTAGGGG
Source organism: Criorhina ranunculi (assembly GCA_951813785.1). Classification (NCBI taxonomy): domain Eukaryota; kingdom Metazoa; phylum Arthropoda; class Insecta; order Diptera; family Syrphidae; genus Criorhina; species Criorhina ranunculi. The sequence goes on from OX638382.1 coordinate 57,348,050, forward strand.
TCCAAACCGCGTGATCGACCTTTTTTTTTTGGTTCAGTTTTGGTCCTATTCTTGCCAGTTCATCTGCCATTGTATTGCCATTGATGCCTTTATGGGATCCGGGCCCCAACAGAGTGAAACTTTGTGCTCCGAGCTTGGTGTGATTTTAGTATTGTGGCTGGGCTATCGATGTATATGTCAATGTTTCTCCTCGAAGTTATTACTGAATATAGCGCTCGGTTATCGCTAGAACGTGCTACTTGAAATACACTGGCGTGGTTTGAAACAGTATCGAACCAGGCAATGGCAGGTTCCTCCGCAGCTTACCCCTTCATCTATTTTTAGGCAGCTTCGATGAAAATGTATCTATTGTCGAGTTCTTCGATCCTTCCTTCGTCCCGATTTTCTTTGGATGGAAGAAATGTTTGGAGGTTCAGGTCGATGTCAGGATATGGCGTTTTGTAATCAGTTTCTGTTTCCAGCTTCACCCATCTAGCGAAACTGGTGTGACCAATTTGAACCTTTTTTTAAAAGTTGGATCCTTCAAGTCGCAGCGCGCTCTATGTTGCCATTTGTTTAGAGTATAGGTCGAAGGGCTGCTGTCTGGGACTGTGCTTTTAACTCGTGTTTGGTCTTCGATTTTTATAACTGTCCTGCATTCAGTACTAATTGGGTTTCCCGATATTAGAAGCACACTCCTTACTCACCAGATTCCCTTCTGATTGAGTCCACACAAGAGAAGTAATGAAGCAAACTTACAAGAATTCAGGGACTTCATGCTGCGCTGAGACTAAAGAACCAATAATGGCGGACGTATCTATTAATTGCAACAGCCAACATCATAGCCAATCAATGTTATCCTTCTAAAAGTTCAAATCCCAATCGTATACCGAATTTGATTATGTTCTAATTAATTCACTAATTAAAACTTATGCCTTGCATTGATCCGTTTGTATACTGAGTTCCTACAAAGGACGACCTTCTTCGTGTAAAAAAAAAAACCATAGGAACACATCCGGAGAGAATTATGTACAAACAAATTAGCAACTCCCTCTCGCCCCTTTTCAATTTATTCTTCTTAGAATTCTTTAAATAGCAGATCTACATACACATGAATTCATTTCGGAATTCCGAATAAGAAAATGATGTTTTCTAACGGATATTGAGTTCAGGGCAACCCAAATCTAATTTTGAAAAATACAAATCCTCCCCCTCCCCTATGTACTATCATCCCGCACAACACTCAATTCAAATCCGCATGAATATCGTATAATTACGGATATGGAACGGAATATTAATTTAGATTTTTTCACTTGTGTTTTCGATTCCTCCTTCCTTCTTTCTCTCCTTTGCATGTATCGTGTTTAATATCGAGTCTTCTTCCCTTACAAAGAATAAAACATACACACACACATGCAAAATTTGCAAAAAAAATAGCGGAATGCCACACAAAAACAGAAAAACCACCGCCCGCACTAATAAGAACCAAATCAAGCAGCAACTAATGAAGGAGACACAACCCCGGAGTGAACCACAGGGTTCAATGAATTTTCAAAATTTTCGGCTAAGCGTTCAAGGACAAAATTCTATGCACACTAAGCATGTCTTCTTATGTGTGCCTTAGTCAAACACCATTAATAATAGGAGGAACCAAAGAAAAAGCAAAAAAAAATGCAAGGAAAACGAAACTGGAAGCCAAATAAAAAATTAGACGAAAACATGGAAAAGAAATCAAAAAAGACAACTCTGGGGGCAGGACAAAGAGCCAGAGGAAGTCGGAACACTTATCGTTGGGGTGGACTTTACTTTTGAAGCGGCGCCCTTAGAATTTATGATGAAATGTCTGTTGAGTCATGGTCCATTGTAACGTGATAGCTATCCACGAAATATACATACATAGGTGCAAGTTGATATCTATTTCCTGGAAAGTTCAATCGTCAACTTATGTCCGTCCCCCCTAAGAAGAGTCAGGTGTTCATTTCTCAGAAGTTCATCATACGTAAGTGCGTCTTAGAAGAACTCGTGCCTGAATTATTGTAGATTTTTGCGAGGGGTAGCAAAATACAGTGGCCAGTGAGACAAGTCATTACAATCTTTCGCGTACGAGTGGTACTGGCCTAAATCATTTTTGCCTATGACCTCACCACTTTAAATGGAATTTCATTGGCGATGCTCCGACCTTTCTTACTTAAGTGGCGCACTACAGTTCGGGGTGAACCTGACCCTCAATCAATAAGCGTTTACCAGTGTTTGTGGGTACCCTTAAACAAGAGTACGGGCATTAGAGAAATGAGAGGAGAGGCGCAGGAGATAACGATGCATTTTACTTTCAAATGCTTCCGAGTTGTGATGATAAGGAAACACAGAGCCAACTGCCTCCAGTTACGCACTTCAATTTAGCCGAGGTCCCCTTTTGCTTATACGCCACCTATGGCGATATCTTCTTAGACTGCGTTATGACTCTGGATTAGATTTGATGACTCTACGGAGCGTCGGTATCAATTGGCTTCACATCTCCTAGCCATCTCAAACGCGAAATACGCCATTTGTTGATTGGGTCAGTGTCGCTTTACAGCTTGTATCGTTCGTTGTTGAATCTTCTCGCCCTAATAGCTTCCGAAGGATTCTTCGCTCAAAATGACGATGGATATCTTCATCCACCTTCGATAGACTCCTGATGCGTCTGAACCCACTTTGAGCTCGATTGTTGACAAAAGCTGTACATAGATTAGAAGAAGAACGCTAAAGGCTTAAGCTCTGTGAAAAGGTAATGATACTCTTAGGACGAAGAATGGCCATTAAAAAGCCGAAAGGATGGGGGAAAATGTTCCACTGTCCCACTGGGCAAATTTCGAGCGTGCCCTACATCTTAACAAGGCTACTCAATGTGATGTGACTTTCTTCAATCTCGTACTGAACCAAAGCGTGTACGTTAAGACGGAAGGCACTATCTTCAGCAAAGTTCTCTCATTTGCAGGGTAACGCATTCGATATATTGTAGCACGTTCCCGAAGAGTCAATGAAGAAGCTTTCACTGCAAAAATTTGGCCTTCGTGGAATATTTGGTCCGCGAATGACTGTTCTGTCCAAAAAGTCAATGGCGCTTCACATTTCTACGGTCAGGCTCAATCCGACAAAGGACAACATTTTTTAATGGAAACCAAACCTGGAATCTACGAAGCTTCGTCTACCGAACTAAGAGCAGCATGCGTGAGATCGTAGAAGATGCAAGCCGGTGGTATCCAGGGGAAGCTTTTTATGTGTTTAAGACCTAATACTCCACACCAGAGTTCTTTTCAGCGTTGCATAATGATTTCCTTGGCTTCCGCTTTTGATGTTTGCCTCACAATTTCCGTTAAGAGATCAACATGGATTTTGGCGAATACGCGAATGGCTGGTTTTGACACTGATCGGTAGGAATTCGCCGCCCAGAGAGCTTACCTTTGCTGTACCGCTACCATTAACCCAGATTTCACATTAAAAGGTAGAATGCATGACTTTCAAAGTTTCTTTCGCCTATTTGCCTTTGGTCCTTTCAAATTTGCCATTTGTCTGTTCAACACTGTATTGACCGTTGCAGCTCTTTCGGACGCAAATTTACAGCCTCACTTCCAAGTACTTCACTGCATCTTTAGTTATTATTGTTTCCATCCCTACCTGCACCTGAAATACAGTGGCAAAGTGTCTTGTAGACATCAGGACTATCTTCGTCTTTTTTATTGCTGAGCTTAGTCTACGGACCTGCATCCAGAATCGAGCGCGTCTTTGGTATCTCTTGGAGAAATTACAGACGCACTATGAGTTTTGTAACCAACCTCCATTCGTAGGTTTCCATCGCAGAAAATATTTCACAAGTCGGGTCCTACACAGCATAAGCCGGTAATTTTCTTCCTTCGAGGTCATTCTGTGGTATCATAAATTAGCTCTCTATCTCTGAGGTAACCTTTCATTATGCGTAGCTTTAAACGTCATCCAGTTCTCGATGTTAAAGTATCAAGTCCTTAAAAACGAAAAAACATCTTTCTATTTAGAACTCTAGGTAAAGGCATGAAAAGTCACTTTAATACCAATGCCCTGTAAACTTAGTTAACTTAGCTTAAGTTCTCATCGAGCCCCGTAAACCCTTCGAATCTTCACCATCAGCATCAGTTTAAGAGACCCCCCAAGTCAAGATTTGATCTGTAACTTCAAACCAAGCCGTCACTTCAGATGCAATAAGCTACTGAAGCCCTGTAAGCCATTTGAGTCTTAACTGGCATCAGGCTAGCAACAGGCTAATAAAGAATGGCTTACAGACTCTGAAGCTCATGAAGCCCTGTAAGCTATTTGAGTCTTTACTAGCAACAGGCTAATAAAGAATGGCTTACAGACTAGCATCAAGCTAGTAAAGCTCCTAATGACTTACAGGGCTTAAGTAGCTTATTGCATCTGAAGTGCGACGGCTTGGTTTGATGTAAAAGCTCAAATCTTAAAGGACGACTTTGGGGGCCACTTAAACAGATGCTTAGAGAGAGAAAGGTCCTCGTTTTTCATACGACCTTCTGCCTCAAATCAAACCTCCCTTTCAAGATTCTCACTCTTCTCAGCACATCACGATCCTACACCATATCGTCCTCGTTTATCACAAGTAAAACTTACAAGTGCAATGCCAATCAGTACGACACGGTACATCAGGCCCCGGCGCTACTATCAAAGGAGACACTTCGCTCCCTTTTTACTGCGTATTTGCGCTGTCTGAGAATTTATTGAACTCATTTTTTCATAGCGGCTTCCCGGACGTCTTTTTTCGTATTTTTTGTGTTCAATTTTGTTTTGATTTTGCTTTTGCTTACCGTTTTTTTTTTTTTTTTCACAATCTAGGACCGTTCGCCTTTCGGCCTCCAAAACGAGTGACAAACAACACAACACACACGATCCACAAGCCTCTTGAAGATGTACACAGCTATATGTTCACGTCTTCAGTTCCTGCTCCTGCTCTTGCTCCAGCTTTTAGCATTGTTGTGCATCTTTCTTTGTTTTCTTCGTATTTGAATACAACTTTCGGGTGAAGATACAATTTTTTTTTTTGCTCCGTTTATTTGCGACGCGTCTACTGTCTGTGAATCAAATTCGATTGGCAAGCAAGAGATAGTATTGCAACAAACGTGCCGTTATTTGATTTGTTTTTTGTTGTTGTTTTAGATATTGTATGTTTATGTATCTGCGTCTGTCTGTCTGCACAACTTCTTGTTCGCGGTTCATTCTAAAATTTCGCATACGACACTACGATCGTTGTCTTGGGCTGATCGAGCAGATTTGTCTTGAAAAACACTTTATGGTGGGATGTCTGTCGCAGAACAGAAATGTGAAGCTTGTGGATACCACCTATGTACCTACCTACTCTCCTTCGGAGATACTATAATTAGTTTCGGAGGAGATTACCGTTTTTTTTTTGTTCTTCCCCCGGTTTTTGGTTTGAAGTATTTCACACATCCGTTTGAAAGGAGGCGGGTCGCGTCGCCGTGAATTTATGAGAATTGAACAAGAGAAGACACTAACCTCGATTGGCCCCCAAACTCAGACGGGCTTGTCTTGTTTTTTTTTTTAATGAGATACATTTCTCGTTTTTTTTTTATTAAGTATCCTAAGTTGAGTCTAGAGTTTGGGGAATTTGTTTTGGCGGCGGCAATGTCAGACAAAATACCAGACACAAGGGGCTTTGTTAAGTCTATAAGTGGGGTGCGAAGTTGATCATCTTTTGTTTGGAATTTAAATTTTTCGATTCATGGTCCTTTAGCCCTTAATATTATAAACACGGGGTTGAGAAGCGTTACAAATCAAATTACAAAAGACTTGGTAGCGCAAAGAAAAGGAGACAAATTGTTTGTTTTTATATAAAATGCAAATAAGTGGGGGGGGGGCTCGTACATATTATCATAACTTTCTATACCAACAACATTCTTGAAAGTTCAAGTGGATATAGGTACGTACCTGGGGGGGATGATGGAAGGAGTTATACATGTGTGTGTGTGTGTTTTGAGCTTTGAAGGATGATTTCGCTGTTATTGCCTCGTAATGTGTAGGTACATACATAAATATTAAAAAGACATGCGGAAGTCTAGGAAGTCTATGTTGGGGGAACGATGATTTACATACGTTACATGACATGTATTTAATGTTGCAAAATGTCACAAGGGTTGCAGAAGTCATAGAAAATTAAACACACAAAATGTTTTGTTGTTGTTTACGAGTTTGCTGGGTGGAAAGAGGCATTTTGATATCAAAAGAGGAGCCAGTAGACAAATTGGTTTTGAAACGAGGTGTAACCTAGTGTAAAACTCTTGCAGTTAAATTAACTACGTCTAGCAACAGTCAAGACAGAAATGTTTCACACAAGAAAAGATGATCCACCGGTGGACATCCCTTGCTTATTGGACAAGAGGTGAATTTGTTTGAAGTTCTAGTTTGAATGATCAAAATCTATACATATTTCACTTGCGTATGCTCTGTTTACCTTGCAAAGAGGAAGACCTTGAAGACCTTTGGTTCCAAAATTGTGGACATAGAAAGAACCTGAATCTTGTGCAAAGCGAGATTATTGATCTTGATATGCTTATGGACGGTATAAAACGAGTCTACCGGAAGGTAGGTGGTTTACATCCTCTCGCTCTTTATAGTTCTGCCGACAAACCACTCAGGCTTAGAGGTTTGGTCTTTCTTATCCTTTCAAACCTTGGGGGTATGATTCGAAGATTCTCTCGGCGGGAGCATTATTGTCGCTCGATGTGGCTAGGCTAGTAGTCGATTTGTTTTGGCTTTTTGGACTGCAAACCGAAGTACCAACAGCTTCCTAGAGTAAAGCTGGGCATCAACGATCACTCATGAATATTATTCCCGGCGTGAACGCATTCATGAATTCCGGTGGATGAGGCTGCGTGTCAGAGTACGCATTCATTGCGCGAAGGAATTCAATCATTTTTTGAAAACATCATCACGCCGAGAATGGTATTCATGAGTGATCGTGGATGCCCAGCTTAAGCCTCTGTCAAATCTCCATTAGGGTGTCATTCGTAAAGCTTATGTTTACTCCGAGGCAGGTAAAATCTTTTACTACTTTGAGGTGAGTCTTGTCAACAGTGACGTTTTCTCCTAGGCAGTGGACACAGGACACGTGCTTTTCGGTTGGTTTTGTCCTCATATAGGTACATACCTACTTTGATTGCCGTAAAATCCTCTATGACGGGATGCTAAAGGCGACAGATTTGTTGAAGATAGTGCCTTCCATGGTAACATCTGCACTTGAATCCCTGATAAGAGTTCTTTCTTCACCGGAAGGTACCACAGAAGTCTCACCAAAGATGAGATGGTGGAATGGGAATAGGTATCTTTTTGAAATGATATAGATTAAACCTACCACCTGGATCTCTCTCCACAAGACTTATACGGCCTGAAATTGACGACCATAAGTCAAAGGAGATTATAACTCTCAACAGAACACAAATTCGCACTTTTATTGGCGTCATCACAGGCTATTGCCTACTAGGACAACACGCCAAAAGATTAGGGGCTCTCTTCACTGATTTCTGCAGAAGCTGTAGGGATGAGGAGGAGTAGGAAAGCACAACTCTTCTTCTCTGCCACTCTTCAGCGCTCTTCTACAGCAGAAGAAGATTTCTTGGGCACTATCATTTCAATAACAACAGTGCCCTAAGTCAAATCCCCCTTAGGAAGATCGTCTCATTAATCAAGAACTCTAAATAGTTTTACGGGTATAATTCTATAGGCATCACAACGGGCTCTGAGCCCAAGTCAGTCCGTCATGGGACGCCTATCTACCTAACCTAACCTAACCTATCCTACCATCTAAGTCTGGAAAAAAAGGAGATGTTGGCACTGGCCACACACGTTGGACCAAGGGTCGAGGCGCGAAGAAACATGGAATGTGTTCGCAAACTAAATGACTATACAAGTCAAAATGGCTTTGATTAAAGGTCACGTAGATGTCGAAGGAAACGAAAAGGCGGACAGTCTGACGAAGCAAGCGTTAGCCTCAGTTTTTCTACGTTCTGAATTATTCGCTTCTCTAGATACGGGAATGGTGAAGGACGTGACCGATAATTGGGCCACGAAAGTACATATGAAAGGTGAGAAAGCGTAGAAAGGTGGTGTCTTAAATGTCAGACGGCTGCATAAAGAGGGAAGATTCAAGGAGAAAGAGAGGAACTTGGCAGTAGTGTTGTCTACAGGACAGAGAACCTTCAAGTGCACTTAATCGATTCTCATATGGTGTCTAGCTTAGATTCATGTGGAACCACAATATTGACCGGATTTGCTATTCTGCTATTCTCTGAGATTATAGTTCTCCTTTGACGTCTGTTTTGCAACCAATAAGTTTCAGGGACAGTCATTAAAGCCGTGGTGGACTCAAGGAAGTACTGCTTTTCACACAGACAATTCTATGTATGTTTATTGCTCGAGAAACATCGGTTACAAAATAGGGCTCAATGGAATAAACTTTAATGGTTTAGTTAATTTGTGTCAAGACTTTTCTTAGACAGGACGCATTTTCCCTACAGTCGACGATCGTAGTCTTTTCAAAGTATACCTGTCTTCGGTCGTATTTATAATTCTTCGCGGACAAAGTCGTGGGCAAAAGCTGGACTTAAATATTTTTCTGTTTCTTATACTTAAGAAAATAGTAATTTGAACTTTACTTTCTTTTTCAGTTAATACAAGGATTCATAACATTCCATTTGGTGTTCCGGAGAGCGGTAAGTACCCAGATATTTTTTACAATTTTTATAAATTAAAAACAGAACAGATTCTGTGACACCTTAGTTCGACCTTAGAAGGAAAAAGTGAGATACCTCTTGGTTTCGGGACTCATCTAGGAAGAAAAATGCCAAAAGTTCCCGATCTTTCTACTCAACCGCACCACTTCGTGTTGAAGTCCAGCTTTTTGTTGATCTTCTATTCTGGATCAGAGAGGAACTCGAAGGCTTTCTGTAAGGGATGGTCAAGTCGTACTATGAATTGGTGAAGTGTCTGGCTTCCTTATAAATTTGTTGGCACACATAAGTAGCCTTATTCATTCTTCTTCGAGCTTCGACCAGCAAGGCTTTTCAACAAACTAACTCCGTCTCGTTCCATGAATACAAGTGATTGAGCCTCAGCCTCCTTGTCTTACCATCTTCTCCTTCTCAAGCCCCAAAACAACTGATTATGACCGATGTCAGCCCCAAAAGATCTCAAGTTCGATTCTCCCTCAAAGTGTTACCAAACCACATTCATTTAAACCTCGTTTTTCCCATGAAAAGCGTTTTTCTCCTCCGTAAATCCTCAACACCGCTCCACATGAATGGTTTTTTGTTTTGCACACACGAAAACTAATAGTCTCAGGTTTTAACCACAAAAGCAACGTTGGAGCAACGTAGGCATTGCAAAATAAATTTAAAAAAAAAAAACATAAATCCACCAACAAGACCGTCTCCGCACACATAGTCGATGGGTATGTAAAACAGGAGCTGCTAACGAGCCAACACGCCCATGGAATCGCCAATGAAGAGCTTCCGGCAGGCATTGCATTGCACTGCCTTGCAGCAGCAGCAGCTAAACGAGGATGAAAAATAATCCCGGGACGGGTGAATGCAGACAGTCATACACGGACGGCCAAAAGTATTCCCTTGGACGACTAACATTGCAGTGAAGTGAAGTGTAATAGGCTGTCTCTAAAGCCTCAATTGCAATTGCATTATCCTAGCCATGGATGGGTTCGGTCGGGAGAGAGGGTGACAGGCGTCAGGTATCATATTTCAAAAGGGGCTGTGTTCGGTAGTATTTCTCTCTCTCTCTTCTCTACACACACGCATTCATTTCTCACGCACTTGGCGCCTCTGAGTGCTTCGAAAATATGCACAAAGGTGGGCAGACAACCGACTTCCTGGGATGGCGAAAGGGCTATTAAAAATGCAAAATAGAAATGGATTCCATTTCCATAAGACCGGCAGGAAGGGAAGCAATATAATTACGAAATGTTATCACAAGTCTTGGCAATTGTTTGTGGCACCTTTACACGGCAGTAAATGGTCTCGTTTTCGCAAAGGCGCCTTGCAAACACACAGTCAGTGTTATAGAATGAAGGTTAGATACGAAACGTTGTTGGGTGCCGATAAAGGAACTCATCCGTGTCCTAGCCCAAGAAAGTTCGCTTGCTATGCAGAGGAATATGCGTTTGTTCTAAAATTAGAATTTTCGCCAGAGCAGCCGTTGTTGTTTTTGTTATTGTTTGTTCCGCAAAGAGCAATCCGACTGGAAATTCAAATAAAAAAGAGGAAAGTCTTCCACAGGGCGGAAGTATGAGAATGGGAAGGGAGATGTTGTAGCACATTTTGGCGGAAGTTGTTTTAGAGGAAGAAGAGGCAAAAGAAAATGAGCCCCACAACTCTTGGGATAGCCCTTCCTACACGTCTTCCTGCCGGCCTTCAGATAGGAACTTTCTTTTAAAGTCTTTTGACTCTTTTTTAATGATGACAACGTTGATCCAAACTGCCAGTCTAGGCGAAGTAACGACACTTGAACCTGGGAAATGAAACCTTCCCCTCAGACTATGAGAGGTCAGGAAATGGTCTTCCTGGCAGAGCTCATAACTAGGACAGATTTACTTCGAGTTCCTACATAGTCGAGGCTGGCAAAGTTAATCAAAAGTATCCAGTCAGTAACGCTGATGCTTCTGCCATCACATTATCACAGCTTCCGACGTACTCTAGATCCAGCCGATGGCTTTGAAACCCCTCTAGTGCCTTAAAATCAACTTGCAGAGTCACCCGAAACTTGAATTGCAAATGTGGCTTTTCATATCGATCAGAATAAGAAGAGCTTGGAGGCAGCGTAAAGGCCCAGTGTACCCTGAATTTCAGGGAAGCAGCATGAATTTCTCAGCCCTTCGGTATCGAGAGCGAGTCACTAGTTTGACAGCCCGTAGCGATCAGACTTAAGAAGAACGATTCGAGAAGAAAAAAAGGTTCTTAAATGGCATCTTTAGGTTGATCGTTAACGTTAAAAATAAGACACATACTAAGTTTCGAGCATCTGGCATCAAGTATTCCTCAAAGAATGCACAGAGCAGAGTTTAGAAGTTGCAACTTTGCTATTCAACTTCTTCTTAGCCACTAGACTAACAAATCCCTGCAGAGAGCTCGATGTCTAACCAGTTGGTTGAGGTCACTTTTTCACTTTTGTACGCCACCTTGCATGGCGTCCCTCCCCAAGGACTAGACTCATGTATTGGATGGATCTCTTCGTCGAAAGATTGATTTCTCTGCCTTCGTTATGCAGGTCCAAGGGCATACAGTAAGTTTTCACTGCAAGCTCTAATAGTTAAACAGTCTGAAACTACCGTCACAGTCCCGACTCTTCTGAAGAAGTCTCTGCCAACTTCTGTTAGGCTGTTGAACGAAGGTTCTTTAATAAATAATTATGTAGCTCTTCATCGTTCTTTGTCATTTTAGCTCACGTAGTTGACAGCATGTTAAGTTGGCCCAGTTGGTCAGCCTTCTACTGTCTTAAAGCTGTGACTTTGAAACTTACTACGTTCGCCTTCTTGTTTAGAAGTTACTTGGGCACATCTCCAGGCTTTCTACTCTTATGGAAACTGACTAAATTCAAGCCTAAATCAGTTTGGCATTTTGTCAAGAATTTTTCCTTAAGTTCCTATTGAACCTTCAGTTGTATTCATTATTTTCTTTTCTTGCTTGCAGAAGGTCTTCGTCCGTTCCCAACTTCCAAAAATTCTTAATTAAAAATATCCAAACACACCTCTCTTTCATCTGCCTTCGATGAGGTCATCTATTTACAAATGGAGTACCTCAAGATGCACTTGTAGGCTCTCAACTTTTTTCTTAATTATTTCAAAATCCGTTTTAACAGGCTTAACCGCCTCATTAAAATGTGCCAGGAACACTGCCATCGGTCGGTGTATGTCTGTGTGCTTCAACGGCTCCTCGTCAAGCATTCATTACTTCTATTTACGTGTCGCTGCAGTCTCGGATTACACTAGAACTAGTTCTCTATTCTTAGACACCGATTCCGATTACAGTTTGTTTCCTCGCGCAATGGCATCATATTTTTAGCTCTATCTGCCTTCGCGTTGTTTGAAATTTTGTTCTTCTTTTTCCCCTTTCCCTCTGGACGTTCGTTGGTGTGTTTACTTTATTTTCTGCAATTTCACCCCACATTCGCGTAATACACCCACCACTTGCCCCGACCGCCGCCGCCGTCTGTCGTTATAAACCACCCACTCGCTTCATTGATATTAGCGGTTGGCTCTAATTCCATTCCAGATGCAACCGGGCGCTGTAGTGCTCCATGTCTGCTTTTGCCCAACAGGTTATCTAAATGACAAAGTTTTAAGTCCTCCGGGCACGTTCGCTTCACCGGTGAAGTCGTCAAACAACCATCGTCGTCCACAAAGACGTTGTGTGTGCTCTGGGGTAAGGGTAAAAGGCGCCACTTAATACTCCTGTACACTGGCAGTTGGATAATATTTTTTGCGTCGATTGTGGTTATATGCGTGCATTTGCATCGGTTGTTCCTGGGTGCATAGTGCCTCCGCCTTCGAAAGATGGATGATGATAGAGTGGGCGCGTGGGAAATGTATGGATATACACCTCCACGAACAAAAGAGGGCGGTTAGAGATTGATTTGTTGGAGATTCTAGTATTATTCTTCTTTCTTCTTCTGCGGGCGCCCTCTATAATCCAATTTGAAAGTCTTCTTCGATGCAAAGTATGACGTTTGGGGTCATGTTGTAGGTGTGGTGTGTATGCACATCTTGGTGTAGGTTGGATTGTGATTGTAATCCTGATCTGCGTTTCCATTAATTGGACAGGCAAGCATGATGAATGGAAGAGGAAAAGAAAGATGGGAATCCAGATGATATTCCTTTATTGCATTTTAATTTGCACGTTGGTTGTATTCTTATCCTTGTTCACCGTAATGCATTGAAGGACTTTAAAACTGACTTTTGAACAGGCAAAGCTAAAACTTTAAACAGCGTATTTGAGTCCACCAATCAGGTACACAAACTAGAATCGGGTTTGCTCAGCACCATAATAGGTGCCATCACGGGACACTGCCTAAAGCATGCAACAAGGCTTGACGTACATTCAAACGATTTTTGTAGAAACTGTATGGACGAAGGGGAGAAAACTATTTTCCATTTTCCTTGTTACTGCCCAGATCTCTCCCGCGAAAGAAAACTGCACTTTAGCCAACTCGAAACCCCTCATCAGAAGCTCCAATTGGTTTAACGGCTAGGTAGGGAGAATCTGTCCAAGATCCATTAATTGGCAGCCACTTCAAACTTACGTAACCTAGCAGCAGGGATCTAGACACAGAATAGCCTCATGGCTGTAGTCTGCGATATCCTGACTCTTACATACGGAGGACTTCTCCACTAATCTCAGAGATATGACCAAAGTACAGAGAGTAACTTGCACTAGAACAACCAGTGCTATGGGAACAACACCAACAGCAATAGGCCTATCACTGGTCTAAATGTGCTGGCTATAGCTGGCAGCCACTTAACCTAACCTAACTTTCTGCCTCTAGATCCCTACATGCAAGAGGCCGCAAAGAAAAGTGCTCTCAGAAGCAGCCAGTCAAAGCATTGAAAATCGAATCTGTATGGACATGCCAAGATGCCCTTCTCATGGGTCTTTCCCAGCAGGGAACAGTTTGAGAACTACGAAGTGTCTAATAAGTCTAAATTCATCTACAGACATCTACAGTCTTTTCCCCGAGGAGCTAGAACTAAGCAGCTCCATCATAACAACGTTTTCCATGCGGTGGTCCTAGCAGTGACAAGAACCGCTTATTAGTGTCAATGCTAACGAAAGGATATCACGATTTACATTGAAAGCCCAGGCGGTTATAAGAACAATAGTTGCTTCGCAGATTACATTGAAGCTTGTAAAGTGTTGTCGCAAAGAGCTTAGGGTTCCGTGTAAAACTCCGCTGGAACCCTGGTCACAGTGCGGTACCAGGTAATGAATCAGCTGCGAAATCAGCTAAAAAGGGTTCATCCTTAGACCGAGAGCAAGCAGACTCTACAATCCAAAATGGAAGTAAATGGCAACTGGAAATCATCAACCCCCTACGAAGTATCAAGAGGCTTGTGGCCAGAGTATAACAAAGCAAGGACCAACAGTCTTCTAGGAGTGCTTAACGGCCAAAACATGCTTAAGCCTATAGTACACGACATGGAAATCGTTGCATGTACTTGCGAAATTGACGTCATACTCGGTCCCAATGGTTGCATGGAATTTACATGTCGTGTACATGTGAGCCACTTGCGACACCTCCGTCCCATGCAAACATTTGACTTTTTCACAGGTCGTGTATTAGCAATCCGCATGTGATTTGTGACTACATGCTACATTTCGTCGGTTGTTGCATGCAGATGTCGCATGGAAAATACATGCGACGACATGAATTTGTACTCTCGCATGTGTCCCATGATATTTTTCGATGAAAATTCGCCAAACTCTTCTTTATTTTGACGGAACAAAACGGTGCTTTAATTTTGTTTAAGGAATTAGTTAACTCTTGCCTTCCTAGACTCCCTGTAACTCCCCTGTAACACTCAGGAGCTAGACTATCTGGTGGAGAACCGCCTTCAATAGGGCGATGACTTCTTCATCTGGGAGACTCTTTTGTGGAAAAATTGAAGAATCTTCTGAAGCGTCAAGACTGAGAAAAATTCTCTTTACTTATCCAATAATGCCCAGCTATCTAAAGAAAACAGATGGGTCATGGACAACCTCCAGCAATCGCAGATGCATTAGCGGATTTGAAAGTAGATAGCGCATTGATTAACTTTCTGCTCTTCAGAAGGATCATTAACTCAGAGCTGGGTGGGATATCTGCCAGACGATCTGTTAGTAGAAGTTCCCCGCAAGGCAGCGTTCTATCACCTCTTTTCTGGAATTTGATGACACGGCCATAAACTGAGATCATCTGAGCAAGGTCAGCTTGATCAGCTTGTCTCTGCATGAGCGGAGCCATTCCCAATACACCCTCCCCATTGGATATGCTGTTTAATCTGACAACCCTTGACATCTTTGACAAAGACAAATGTCTGCTAACTCAGCTGTTCGCCTCAAATCAATTTCATAGTGGTCTACCAAAAATGTTGGCCCCGCCCTTCATTTTGAACAAATTCACTGGTGAACTTCAACCTAACCTAACCTTACCTTCTTCAATCCTATTTTTTTCATTTTCCATGTCGTGTACTCGCAAGTGGCATGTGCATGCAGCTTTTTCCCTTTTTGCATGCTACACATGCGAACTGTTTTACATGTCATGTACTAGCGCCGCATATGCGACAAAGTATTGTATATATGAAATCACTTCACAAGCGACATTTTCGTTGCATGGAAACATGCGAGTTTTTGGGACGTTGCATGCAACAACTAGACGCATGCAACAAACGTGTACCGAAATGCGGCATTTTTTCGTGACGTCAATGTCGCATGTACATGCAACGATTTCCATGTATTAAACAAAGGCTTTAGATATACAAAGATACGATGACGACACATGCAGTTGATGCGGTAAGGACGACGTTCATGACGACAAGGCCCATTTTCGCTGTCATTGCCCAATTCCCGCAAAAAAAGAAACAGAACCCTTGGCAAATTCGAAACGAACCGCCTGATGGATTTATTAAGCAGCAGTCTTCGTCCATTACAAAAGGGCACCTGTATTCCAAATCGAGTCTTCTCATGGGTCAAGGGCCTGTTTGATTAGTATCCACATCCATACACTCACGTCCTCAGCACATGATCTTTTGTTCTAAAAATCTTCAAGAAAAATGACTTAAGCAAAAATTCTAAAAACAAAAAAAAAATCGAAATAAACAACAAAATCCTCGAGAAAATAAAATTCTATTTATTTTTTAGATTAATTTACACAAATATTTAATCTTTAAATTATAAACCCCCCCTCGTTGCATATGAATGACTGACTTATGTGTAGCGGTGGCGCTGTTCGTAAATCCCCTTCACTTTGTCTTGTGATTCTTTTTTTTTTATGATTAATAGTTTGTCTTCATCTTTTTTTTTTAAAGTTGTCATTGTTATGTAAATAAATAAATTAAAATATTTTATGTTCCGCACAGACATCCCCCCAGGCAGAGACTTTTGTGTTTTGTTTTTTTGAGATTTCTTTTCAAAAAACCATGCAAAAAGCACTTGAAACACGTGTACACGTTTCGAACAATAATGTTCGGTTGTCGATTTGCGTAAATACACTTGGATTCGTTCTGCACGAGTGTGTCAATTTGTGTTAATATTTACAATTAGGTTCAATCTTATTGGGTTGGGTGTTGTTTAGAGAGCCATTGTATGACGTTGGTTTGTTTTAAGACTTTGACGGAGGTCTTGTTAAAAGAAAGCACTAATAGCTTGTTATATAGTGGAGTCTATAATTAGGTTAGCTACAGTTTACACACGACTAGATGGGGTAATTATTTGACAAGGGTCTATGCAAACATAGGAACGGGTAAGATGGAGATACTTTATACGTAAATTAAAACGCGCTAACAATAGGTGTTTGATGTCTTAAGATAGAAACGATTTATTTTTAGATGCGCCCTGCCTTTCAAATAAATGTCAATAGGCCGAGAATGAATTTATCATTTTGAACTCCCACATGACAAATGTTTAGGTGTAGACTGTCGAAGGTCTTTTGGAAAAAAATAAAAGAATCTTTTGCGCACAATTCGACTGCCAACAAGCAGGTAGGTGTCTGATAATTAGAACAAGGCTTTTCAATTCGTTTCCGTCTGGTGCTTCAAGTTTTTTTTTTTTTTGATAGTTCGGTCGTTGACTCTGAAGATATTTATGTTTATCTAGGCACTACAAGGTTACTAGCGCCGTTTGATAAAGCAAATTGTCTATTGTGATTGTGTAAGAAGTGTGCGAGAGATTATAGATAATATTCTTAGATATGTTTTGGGAACTATTCAACGAAGTTGTTGGTTAAGTTCTGGTTTTTGTCGGTTTTAAACGCTTTCAACTAAGTGGCTTTCGTGTGGATGTTGTCAGATTTTAAAATAATTGATCGGAAGCTCCCTGTAACAACTGTTGTGTCTGTGAAACTGGGGTTTCTTAATAAAATGCCAAAAATTTTAAATTTTGACACCGTAGTCAGGTTTAGGCTTCACAGACTGCGTGTTACTGACTTTCTCGATACGTTAAAAGTATCTAGCCTAAAGCATTGCAGCTTTTTTATATGCAGGTAGCTGCTCGTTCTCTAGAAGAAGCATTCTGTCATCCACGATCACCCATTCTTTACAGAGGTTTAGCTCGAACCTGGGAGTTCAGATTCAAAGATACTCTTGGCTGGAGCATGGTCGTTATCCCTCACCACCAGGCAATGACAAACCTTCGAGAGAACAATTTGTCATAAAAAGCTTCTCGATCCACCGTTCAGAGTCGACAATAAGACTATAAGTCCCTTCCATTTCTGCCAATAATACAACACGCACAATATGAATAGTTGTAAGAAGCTTGACCTTGACGCTCAACTTAGCGTCACCTGATTTAACTGATCTTGTGTAAGCGACAAGTTTTGGACTAAATTCACATCTTGATACAGCTCCATTAGTCCTCCTAACACACGAGGCTTAATATCTGACGACGATTTCTTACATATTATCCAACACAAGGCGCTGGAGGCTGTGACTACGCTATGAGGTATAAAGCAAAGGTGTAAGGAACTCCACGAGAAAGAAAAGGAGGTTCCGAGGCACTTCGGTATTGAATGCTTGTGGAATGAAGGGATAAAGAGTATGTGTGGAGGATTTGTTCCGTAGAACTCAGCGAGCTGTCACCAGTGAACTCCCGAGTAGTGAGACATAAACGGTCAAAGTGCGTTTAGCGATTAACGAGGGCAAAACTCAGTATTTACTGTCAACTCGAAGAGACACTCAACATCAACGAATCTGGCAAAACAGTTAGGAAGGGGACCTGCTATCACTGCAGAAATCAAACGAAAAAAAACTCCTGCCAATCGCTTTTGCTTTGGGCTGAGAAGGCAATTAAGTTGAACGACCCTATCCCGAAGGAACTTAAGAGACTATGCAAGGCCTTGGACTCTTTCTTAGTCGCTTCGAGCGTAAGATATTCGGTCCGGTTTTCGTTGACGGGCTTTGCAACGACGAATTATACATACAACGACATCGACTTGCTCAAAAAACTGTGCACTGATCGTTTGAGATGAAAGCAAATGGGCACCAACAGTATGCAGTAGAGGATCACCTCGCCTAAGGTGGCGCCCACAAGTAGATGGGGACATCAACTATTTCGGAATGCGTAACTGGAGGTGGTTAGCTAAGGACCGGGCAAATCGGAGGGGCTTTTTGGTTGAGGCCCAATTTTATTGCTTATTGCAACGCCACCTATGTAAGCACAACGACATCCGAAAGTTGAGTATAAGAAGCTCTCAAACACAGATGGAGGCATAGTCGAACTTACTGCCAAATTCGACTGGAATACCATTGTAATTGAAGGCAAAACTGATTCTTTAAATTCCCTACAAATGACCAAAAATGTCTCTAATCATCGCAATGTCTCATATTTTGGTCTCATAAAAACATGGTCCGTGAAGTTTAAACCTTGCTTCCTCGTTCTTTACCTCGCCAATGTTCCAAAATCTTATATTATTAACAAAAACGTCTCCTTGAAATGTCTTTAAAAATAGCTTTTTAAAAAATAAGTCACCTTCTGATCTAATTTTAGAATCAGGTTAGAAGTGCTTTAAAACAAATCCCCGCTTTGAATGTTCCAAATATTGTTTCAAATGTTCTTATTGTTTGACTCGAAAACTTCTCCCTCAAAGTACGCCATACGCTATTTACCCACCAAAACAGTTGACAAAACGTCTGACGTAAATTTTTGATCCAATTTGTCTACGTAAATGTTTTGTTTTATCGTTTTTTTTTTTGTTTCTTTTTTCGCACGTAAATTGAAAGTTGACTCTTTGCACACTGTTATTCCAAGCCGCACAAGACATAACAACCAAACAAAACAAAACAACAACAACAACAAAAAATGGAAAATAAAAACTTTTCACAAATTGACAAAAAAAAAAAAATGGTTATACTCAACGAACAGTGCCACGCAAAATATGTCGGTAAACCGTTGTACACATCAAGTGAGAACACGTGTAGTGATTTCTTTTTCGACGCCAATTATAAGCGCCACGATATCAATCGTAGGAAAAAGTTTGAAACCAGCAATTTAGGTCAAAAATTTCAAAGATGTATCCCACACTGCCTCGTGCAAGTACTTAGGCATTTTGGGTTTTCGCACAAAACCATGAACAATGACATACCACAGGCCGTCACTTGCACCTCAAAAGTAAAAAAAAAAAAAAACCAAAAACCATGAATGAAAGATGTCGAGCGCATGTTTTTCTTTGACAGATCTCCATGGGTGATCGGTCAGAGCAAACGTCAATGTCACGACAAGTAAGTGACTTGTTGTTGTCAAAAAAAAATTACAAATGGATCAAAATTGAAATTTGGAACATTTGCTCTAAAAGTCTAAACGTTTCAAAGAAGAATCGAGAAGAAAAAAATTCAAAAAAAAAAAAAACTCATAAAAAGGTGAAGAACATAAAAACCCTATTGAGAATCGCAAATAGAGGGCGCGCGTGGAAGATTATGGCGATATAATGAGTTTAATGTTTACCTCTCCTCGTTGTTTAATGGATTTCCAATTCAGTTTTCAATTGGGGTGAATCTATTCGGCTGAGGCGGGCCCGGGGGTGAGGTTTGTTTGGCGTGCTGATGATGTAGTAAACACTTGTGACAGTTGGCCAATATTCAGTTCTCTTTCTGTCGGGCTCTATCGGATCTGTCAGTTCATTGACATCGTTTTTGTCGACGATGGTTTCACACAACATGCGGTGGAGAATGACCTCGACATGTGGAGGCTAAAGTGTGTGTTGGTTTCTTTTCTTTTTTTTTTATCTTTTTTCGTTTTAGACCATGTGAGGCTCATCAAAAAAGTGACACGCACGAGTTCCTTTTAACCGGGTTTTTGCATCACACTTGGGGGTGGAATGTAAAGATGAGACCGAGGTGTCACGGTTTTAGGATACACATGCGTCATCAATCTCGATCTCTCTCTCCCTCTATCCATTAAGGGTTGAAAGCAGCAGAGAGCGGCTATCGGTGTCATGACTTGGAATTTGAGTATCGAATTTCAAAAGTGTCTATGGAATCGGAACATGTGGCGGAAGTAAATGTCAGACTTGGCATTCAGAGGGTTAGTGTGACTTGTAAACAGAAGTACAGAAGGTAGGTATGGCTTTTTGTTTATTTTTCTGGTATAACGTTGTTTGGAATTGATAACTACCGTCATGGGTGTCCTCCACAAGGTTCAGTGCTGGGCCTAATCTTGTCGAACACAAGGTATAATGATGTCTTGATGCTATCTATTGCCAGAGAAGCGAAAACCATACGCTATGCATTCTTTACGATGTAGGCATAGTTTCCTTAGACAGTGTGAACAAAGCATGCAACAAAGCAGTACGAGTGGTTAGAAATTTGCTAGAATCTGTCGGTCAGGACCTATACGAACAAAAGGCGGAAGCAGTGCTGATAAGCATTAATTAGCAGGAAACTACGAGAAACAGCTACAATATCCCCTCGCAATTGGTCATAAAGTACCTGGGAATGATGATCGATACCATGCTATCTAATAAGGAATGAATGCTGCTTTATCAAGAGTAATGCCTAACATAGGAGGACCTAGACAGAATAAAATATTGCTATTGGCAAGCGTTACCCAGAAGAGATCCTACAGACGTAATTCATTCTAAGTGTGGGTACCTCCGCCAAAGAAAGGTGGCCACTCAAACCCAACTAAAGCTTATCTACATCCAGTCGTCTAAATATCTAGCACACACATCTTGCATAAACCAAATTCAAGACGAACAGCATTTTTGCAAAGTTGCCATCTGGCTAGCTTCCTCTAAAAATGTTCCAGTCTTCCTGCACATCGTCCTAGATGCCTTTAAGCAGCCGTCATTCAAATGTTCTGAGCACTAGCTGTTTCACAACGAGCATTAGCTATTAAGTTCGAATTGGTCTTCAGAGAAGAGCTACACTAAAACCACTGTGAGTGCTAAGGTTGGACCCCAGTCTTCTCTTAAAACCATTTAGATGTCCTAACCTAGCCGTTTAGATCGGCCGTTCAGATCATTCAGATCGTTGAAGCCTAAACCTCAACGAGAATGGTTCTCGTATCGTGCTCGCAGAAGACTTTGAACTAGTGACTTGTACATGGTTTGCTTGACCTCAACGTCTATCGATAAATCATCCTTAAATCTCTCAGCTGGTATTGTCGAAAGCCTCAAGTCTTTGGGCTTGCTTGGCTTACATGACCAGATTCCTTAACTTTTTTTTTTTTTTATAATTCACTAGCGCTAAAGGGGTTATGAATACCCTTAAGATGCAATTCACACAGCGCTAATGTTGGTGTAGTGATTTGGAAACTCAGGTAGTATTAGGTTTTAGTCTTTTTGTTCCGGGGTGGTGTCCAGAATGACTGGGGAGAATTATTGGTTCTGTTGCCATTGCTTATAATTCACAGTATTTCTTTCGAACATCCCGATGGCATTAGTACGATCAACACTTTTAAGCCATTGCCTACCCTACTGTCAGTGTTATGCCTATACAGTAGAGTTGACGTCAGCTTTTTCGCAATTGACCGACTTTTTTTTTTTTCTGTGACTTCGGGATTCGAACCTGGAACCTTCAGCGTGACAAGCAATGATGCAACCACTACACCATGGCCACCCCACTTGGTAATGACAATCAAAAGTTCTGTTCTTTTTCTCATTCGGCGTCTTGTATAAAAATGTAAACTTTTACCATTTCTTGCTCTGATAAAACACAAACAGGACCAATCTGTCAGATTACTAGTTGACCTCATTAACTACTTAGTCTTGTTCTCTTTCAAGAATTATATTCAGTTGACAGTTCCTAATGAACCATCAAATTTCGCTTCTTTCAACTGTCATCGTTGACAATCAATTTGAATAGATATCTATCATTTATTTGCCGTTCAAATTCTTCCTTTATTCCCTCCCTCCAATATTGTATGTCACTTCAATAAACCTACGTCTGCAAGTGCAAACGAATAGTTATGTCAATATTTACACAAGATAATTCCCCAGTTCGTCATGATGAGTTTCGTTTTGCGCTCGGATAATTTAGGATATACGCCAATTGCTTTTGGTTTTTGTCTACGTTGATATGTACTCAGACGCGTGTAATCATCGTCAGATATTGCATCAGCCTTTGAGGTCAGTGGAAAGATTCATCTGCGATAGCTATACACGATCTAATTTAAGAAACATCGAACAAATTGTACTTTTCCACTAAACAGAAGGAACACACGCCGTTTATAGATTTCCCTGACCTCAAAAGAACCTTTGACTAAGGTGTTAGGTTACGCGGGGGGAAATGAAATCATTTTCAGCAAACCTTATGTCAACAGTGACATTTATGTGTCAACTGTCAGTTGACAACTTATGTTGTCCACCCGCGGCGCTATCGTTACCCTTATTCGAAGCGGTCTTGTATGAGTACGTGTAAATCGTTTACGCTAAGTTAGACGATTCATTATGTGTCGTCGACGCTGGGTTCATGCGATAAAAAAAAATTTCCGACAAGACTCTTTTGTTGTTTGTAATTGCCGCCACAATTGTTTACATTCGACCTCTCGAAAGGCATTTATCATTTATCCTTTAGCTGTTAATGAATGGGAACTTGAAGTCGAAATGATAAATTGCACCATGGGCTGGTTTCGTGTGTGTGGAACATTGAAACGATTATGTGCTACAGGAAGTTATGTAGTTACATGCATGCGTGCTACGGATGTATTTTGTCAATTGACCTTCCTTTTTTGAAATTACTGAAATGTGGGAGCTTCTGTGGAAATATTTTGATGATTCTGATTGAATTTGAAACGTGTAGAATGATGCGTAAACAAGCAACAGATGGCAGCTCTAGATTATGTTCCATGTTGGGTTCATCTGTCACAAGATTGTCCACATGTCCACTATGGTAGACTGTATATACATAGATGGCTTGAGAGCTTCTTGACGTTCGAATTCTGGAATGAATTAGGTTTCCTTCCGAATGTACAAAGTATACTCTGAAAGTCTATTAATGTCGAATATCTCAGCTTGTCGTCTGTGACTTCGTCGATGGACTTACAGAAGGTTCATCACATAGCAACGAAAGGCGACTAGGAATCCTAGCATAGTTTCAAAACCGATGACGAGATATGTACATATTTCCCTTTCAGTATGGAATCGTGGACATTTACAAAACACATGGACAACATCCTCAAAGGCTTGACCTTCCCAGAACATACAGTCGTGTTAACACATGTGCAATAGACAGCTCGCTATGGTCAATCTTGAAAATAGCCTGCAGGGACGAATTGGAAGAGGAAACAGAATCCATACGACATCTGCTCTACAACTGTCCCGCATCAAATGATTAATTACTTTCATTAGTGGCTTCTTCAATGGACTGAATGGCCTTTATATAGTTGTTTTAAAGAAGCTCCTGAGATTTCTATCCTTTTCTAGGTGGTTCCTCTCATATGAAGTCACATGGATAGTTTATCGGGGTACAATGGACCCCCCCAAAAGTCCAATTAAGTTTCAGAATGAACAACCAATCCTTGTGCTTTTATCCTCATCATAAGGCGGTAGGTCCCACATCCTCTACAACTTCTTCAATGGCTTGGAACCTGGAAGACTTTTATATCGTTGTTTTCAGGAAACACCTGAGATTCCTTTTCTTGTCTAAATGGTTCCCTTCGTACACGTTTCAATGGGCCCAAGGAAGTCTCAGAACACACAAAAACACGTGCTCCTAGTCATCAGTGGAAAGGTCCTTCATCCCTTTCCCCCAGCTCTTGCACTGATTAACTGCTGAAACTCCCTTGGTACATGTGCCACATTAGAACAATGCGTCATCGTCTAGTATCCTGCGGAACTCATTACAGTCTTGCATCTATCGTCGCCCCTAAGTGCTCTGTGAACAGTATTGACTCTACACAATATCCACAAATGGGTGTAGGATAATGAAGAAGCGGTCCTATTACTGAACCCTGTGGCACTCTTGTATACGTAATAATCAGTCACTAATGAGAAACACTTTGTAAAGCCAGGATCAGTTGGCTTAGTTCAAGGCATTCTTCATGTCTAGACAATAATTCATTGCACCAGTCTTCCATCTTTTGTCTTCGAAGGTTGATGTGGTGACCATTCTTATGGAGTCTATTGTAAAATTGAATTTTTTTTTTTTATCCAAATAGCTCGGAGGATCCTTGGGAGATTTATTTACTTATTTAATCTCTTTTTATCGATCAAAAACCAATCTTTCACTCAACATGTCTACCCTATTCTCTGTTTTGTCTGGCGCAACACTTTCTTATCTTGAATTTGGTTCATCGCTTGGCATACTTCTTCTTTGGAATCTGTCGGGAACGTTTGTTAGACCATACAATTTGGGACTACAACTATATCAATTCAATTAGTCATTATTCATTGAGAGAATAAAAGAACTCGAGCTGTCGATAGAAAGTGATTTGTTTCTACAACAGGAACTCCAGGTATCTACACCATTCCAACTCAAGTTTTAAAGCCTCCTACTACTTAAATCCAAAACAAACTCTCTCCACCCATCAGTGTCAGTTTTATCAGTTTAATAAACAATGCCTTCTTCCACAAAACCAACCAACAGGACACGTGGATGTTATCTTCTCTTTCCACTTCTAACCTTAAACAATCAAGATTTCCCCGGAAAGCACTCATTAGAAACACCATCACACATCATCATGAACATGGGAACTCCTGGTTAAACTATATTCCAATCCAGGTCATCATTCGTCGGAACACCTTTTTCCCGATATCCATCTGCGACCTAAATCCACTTTGACTACAAGAGGGTAACTGCTGCTCCTAATGGCCAAGTAAACACACTTAAAAGTTAAGCCATTCATAAATACACACACCACCAGTGATAGTGTGCTCATCTTACCCTCCCCCCAACTCTAGGCACGTCACACATGAGTCTTCCAGTCGAGTGCCTCGTCCTTTTCATAAAGATTGCGTTATCAAAATAGGAAATCTCGTTATTAAACGGAGAATGCGTATTGCTGCACGGAGGAGTACCCTACACACATGTGTTGATGTGTGTCCCAATGCTCGCGTTGATTTAATTTAAAGTGCGTGTGCATCATAATGTTGTCGTCATCACTGGAGTATCTATCGATTGCGTTCCTCAAGAATGCGTATACGTGAGCAGATCAACGTATGCTGATGCAAGCACGTGCTCATATTTTTCCTCGACGACACAATTGGAAATGCCTTTAGTATTTTGGAACAATTAGTGTCGACTTTACATCGTCGCATGTTAAAAATTCATTTGTTCCCCCTATGACGGCCAAAACAATCTTTCATCATAATTGTTATGTTTGTTCGATGTCACTTCTCGTGACTTGTTTAACTAGGACACACAGTCAAAGTACAAAATAATAATAATTAGCGGACCTTATAGGTTTTTGTAAAAACCAAATTAAGTGACCTCCTCCTATCTGGGACCCGTGATCGCGCCTTCCCACATTTATTCTTTGTTAGATGCGATTACCCCGTGCAGCCTGATTTATTTTTCTAACAATTCTGTGACACACATACACTGTATACATGTCGAAATTTATTGTTACAACAAAATTGTTATTAACTTAATGACACATGAAAATTGCCGCATTATAATGTTGTACAACTTATTAAAGTAATAAAAAATCATGTAGTGGAAAATTATGGAATCGGTAAAAATGAGGCCATGGACACAGGTTTTTTTGTGGTCACTGTAATTCATAAAAATTCTTAGAGTATATCTAAGCTAATAGGTCTCTCTTAAGGTCAGGTTACCTTGTTGTGACTGAAAGAGAAGCTAAGTAGTGTTTGTCGATGCAGAAAATGATCGTCATCATGAGATGAAGAAGAAGGAAGAATTCCACTGATTGCTTTGCGACATCGATAAGCTTTCGTTTTGGTCTATCTACATCCTTGAGAGTCATATACTTTTAAAATTGAATTTATGAGAAAGGCGGCTTCGCCCACCTATATTTTGTGAAGTTACACTTCAATAACCAAAAGTAGCCTATGTGACCCGAGGTACAGCCACTCTGTGTGCAGAATTTGATTGGTTCCGTAGTTTTCGTGTTACAGAGGAACAAACAAACAAACGGACAACGTTTCAATTTTATAATATAAGTAGGATTCACACGTAGGCTGAATCATTGCAGTTTCAGATTCTAAGAAATCCTCTTATCAACCCTGTCTAACCTGATCTTCTAAATAGGACTTGAGTCTTAGTTTAAAGTTTCGACTGAATTTATCCATTCTCCGACTAGCCTGACGGTCTGTAAAGATGCAAACAGTTTGCCTCTTTGACATGTTTTTCAGATTGTATTATATTATTCTTTGCCAACTTATGAAGAGCCCGCTGAATAAGCTAAACTCATGCGCCATCAGCTGTGGCCTCAGGGTAAAACCGGACAAGACAGAAATAATGCTCTTTACCACCAAAACCGAAGTATATACAAGATTTCCTTTCCACCAAACTGAATGTGTTAGCCATTCTCATTATCCTTCAGTGCTAAGTGCTTAGGTACGGTTCTTGACCTAAAGGTTGAAGTGGCTTCCAGCTGTTGCCAGCACACGTAGACCATTGATAGGTGCGCATGGATGTGGATAGATCTCCTTACCTACTCGTTGAACCAATTGGAGCTTCTGATGAAACGAAGGAGGTTTCTGACATCTACGTATGTATATCAGATCGTCAAAGTCGTTAAAGTAGAATGCTACTAAATGCAGCCTTCTTTTGCCGGAACAGTTTCTTCCTCCTCTTCGTCCATTCTCCGATTCTACAAAAATCGTTTGAATGTACGCCAAGCCATGACCAAAAACTAAGCTAAAAACTTAATATTGAACAGGCCATCAAAAAGGCAAGCATAGCCTTCTACGCCTGTAAAAAGGCTTTCAATTAAAACTGGGGACTTCAGCCAAAAAAAAACCCTTTGATTGTACCTACACAGCTCATCTATGGCGCCAAAGTTAAGCAGAACAAGTCCAAAGAACGGCTAGCATAGGCATCACAACATCCAAATCGTTTGGTGGTTTGGCACTTTTCAAAAGGATCAATAAAATCTTTGTGTCTTTAGCTGTAATTTCCCCTTCACTGGTAGCGAATTCGCCTCGGTTTTTTCCCAAAGGTCCACGTTAGTTTATTGGTGATCGTTTGGCCTGCCTAAACCATCCCGAATTTGTAATGGAGGACGCCCATGTTATTGGCCGTCTTTCTGGTTCTGCATAGGCTGTGGCATTCGCATATGACGTTGAACCGTGCCCTCTTCTATGTCTGTATCGCCGTAGTCTCTACATAAATCGTTTGAACTTAGACGCATTCTTCTAAGTAGTCAGTAGACTGTAGTCTCACCGGACGCATTGAACTCATCCCTTCTAACCCTGAAATGAGGACCTTCTTACATTTTTAAATTTTAAACCGTTTTTTGATTGCTTTCAGAAAAGTGTGATCCTTCCTGATTTCTACTGAATTTCGCGTGTCTCCTCAGGTCATAGAGGTGCTCATTTCCAGCCCCCAACGCAGAGGTAAAATCATTTAGGCAATTAAGGGTTGTCTATCATTTTCTCTGTCCGCCAATTATTACGTTGATCTTGAGTCGATATGTACCTGCTGCCAACTGTATGCTCATTTCCCAACGGTAAAACTCTATGTGTACCTACAATATTCCTTCCTCATTTACATATCTAGAGCATGGGGGCGGTTCAATGGACTTATTTAGCTTCCTTAATTTAAAATTCCTTCGTCAGAATATCCTTTTAAATGAATTCCCTTAGTGAAATTACCTTAAACACCAACCCGACTCATTATTACCGATGTTTACTCAATTCCCTAGACCACGACTGAATATAGACTTAACCTTTCGTCTTATCTAATTCATTTAAATACCTCAAAGTTACGCGAATGCCTCAAACAGCATCGAATTAGCGATAAGTGTCCCAGAGGACCTCAAATTTTACTTTTGTTTCTATGGTTCCGTGCGTCATAGACAGTTGATGACGAAAATGTTCTCACGCGCACACCATTGATTTTAAGCCTCTTCAATAGCTCGAACCCTCCCACGAACAAAATTATCCATTATCCTCCATTGGCCGTCAACTGTACTTTTTTCTATGAATTTTCCTAGGACATCCCTAACAGAACAGAAGCTCCGCGAAAATTCCAACCCCCCCCCCCCCCCCTTGAATATTAACTCGTTTAGATATGTAAGTATGTATGGACTTGTGTGCGTTCCACATTTTAGGTCATGGTATACTATTTCCCACCAAGCTGCCGTCACACACTCACCACTTACGGTGTCCTGATTTTGCTCCCCATATCTCTGGCATTTAATTTCCCCAAAAACTGGGTCACACCTCAAGCTTATCACTCTCCAATTTAATCGATGACTAATGTAAATCTAACGGATAAACCCTTACACACCACCAAAAACAAACAACAACAAAAAAAAATGCCGCTCGTTGCTGGTATCTCCAGAGAAGTAGAGGCCAAAAAAAATAACGAAAACATTTTCCCGAAAATCCCCAACAAATTCATCGTCATCCCTATACCTACAGTAGCAACCAACACGAGTTCGGGTTGGGGCTCGCCCCCCAATGCCACACACACACACACACTCTCTCAACACCCACAATAAGCGACAACGACAACGAGAGGAATACAAATTCCCGCCATCAGGCTACTCTATACTTCGTCTTTTTACAACACCTCCTGCCCCCACCGACGTACTATACGCGTGTACTATCAGTATGACGCACAAACACACACCCCCTCTCCAATTTTGCTTCGCCTACGCGCCGACGACGACAACAACTGCAACAACACCAAATGCCAGCTGCCTTCGTAAGCGATTTTTTCTTCAAAAAATGTTACGTCACTGGATGTGGTGGTTACTATTCCCACCGCTCGATAGATACACACGACGAAATCCACAGCGTCGTCGCCGTCGACATCGACAATATAGATGCGAATGCGAGGAGAAAGAGGAACCAAACAAAAATAAAAACACAGAGAAGCGACCACAAAAAAAAAATTATAATAAAAACGTAATCCAAGCAGAGGGAGGGAAAATTGTTTGTTGTTCATGTGTCTCGTTCTGACGCGCTGCTGGCTGGCTTCGGATTTCGTTCGCCTTGATGTTTAGAATTTTTAGGAGAGGGATGTGAGGGCAGATCGGCGGGAAGTTTGTTTTTCTTCATTTTGTTTTTGTTCGTTTGTTATGCGCAAAACCGCTTTTAAATTCCATGTCATTCCCTGACGTAGAAGGAGAAAAGAAAAGAGAAGAGAATTACAGAGAGGGAGCTCAGTGGACAGTGAATTGTGGATGATGAGAGAGGAAGTTCTCTCCCTTGGAAATGTTTGATGAACTAATGAATTTGTGGAAGGTGGGGAAATTTCGTTTTCATTTCAATTGGTATTTCGCTCAGTCCACAATTCATTTGGAATGGAATGCCGAAGTTGATCTCGCTCTCGTTTCCTCGGATTTTTCTTCCACTCCGCGCGCGCAAAAAAAAAAAAAAAACTATGAAAGTGGTTGTTCACCGAAGTACAAGTACGAGTACCCCTTCTCTATTGGATTGGACGGATGTGAGTAAAATGGAATCGAGAAAAAATAAAAACAATTGCGAAGCGGGAGCAAAGAGGAAAAGTCTGTATTCTGTACTATGTTGCGTACGTACGCTTATCGCGCCAGCACACTGTAGATACTATCATCATGGAGACTTTGAATTTGAATGTTTTTTTTTCTATTCCGTTATGTGGATGGAAATTCCCATCGTTCGTGTGCAATTAGACCGAAAAAAAAAACAATCGAAAGAGAAGGGAAGAGTCAAGTACGAGATGAAAATGCGACAGCGGAGGAAGAGAATTGTCTCGATGGTTCTGGAATATGCTCCACGCACTCATTGCATGCATTTAATTCGACTTCCACTTCCATTTCTAATTCTACTTCCTCCCCTTCTTGGCATTTTTGTTTTTATTTTTGTACAGTTATGATCGAAAGAAAACGAATTTTTCCACCCCATTCTAGCGGGACAGGTGTGAAAATTGTATTTACCTCTTCGCTTTACCTCTTCGTTCAGCGCAATTGGTTTTCCGTCTTCATTTCAAGGGGGGGGGGGCTTTCCTTTTGTCGAAGGAAATAGGTCAGTGCGCGGCGCGGCAATAACTGCACAGCAAGCCAGCCACCGAACCAACCCGCTGGTACCAGTAAAAGACCAGAGGTGAAGAGAAAAAAGCTTTTTCAGTGAATTTTTACGGTTGTTTTGTTTTTGTTTTCGGTCCGTTTGGGTTGATTTTACCAGCCTTGTGTGCCTTGTGTACCCGATGATGATGATGACGGTAATTTAGGGAGAAAATTCGCGAAAACAATTTGTTTATTTATTTATCTCTTCGTCGAGCAAACATTTTTAAGAATGAGCCAGCAAAAGAGGCTATAGATACGATTATGTTTACAAATTTGTTTGCAACGATAGCTTGTGATTCATGTGAATGAACGTCTTCAGTTGAAAAATGACGAAGAAAGTCTGTTTACACAGAGCTATGCCCAGTCATGAGATTCAAAATAAGGCTGGTGACTCAAAAATAAGTTGTTTTTTTTTTACAAAAGATTGTGTAAAATACCTACGCTAGGTAGGTAGGTAGGCTGGCAGAAGGGGGACTTTGACACAATTATCGAGGGTAATTGTGGTGACTTATCGTAGTTAGTTCTGTTTTTAAAGAGGTTAGAGTGGAAAAAGCTTATTTTCTCTTAGCAGAAAGCTCTTTTTTGTGCTGGAGTGGCCTAATTTTGATGGTTTGTCGTCTTGTCCTTTCGCTGACTAGGAGCTGAAGGAAACTGCGACGTACAGTATGTTAATCAGGACACCATAAGTGAAGACATTTCCTGTCTTATTGCGTTTCGGTTTTGAAAGCTTTTACCGAGGGCAGGTCGGGTGGAAAGTGTGAAATATTGTATGTTAACCCTTGACTGACTGAGTAAAGAAGACTCACCTACCTTTGTGATACAATGAACATTGAGGAAATTAGGTTGAGAGGATTCTAGTGATTAGAAGTGGTCAGTTCAATTGGTCTTTCTTGGACAGAATGTTTACCTACAGTGTTTTGTAAACATATTGAGCTGCTATACCGATAATATTTGACTGATTCTTATAAAAGGTGGATCGTGATCTTTTGTTGTGGCTGCAGCTGGCCTATTTACTTCAAACTTCTTCAATGATTTGAGAATTCATAATGAAAAGCGAGATCTTTGGTTGAGGTTTGGTAAACAAATCGTTTGCTTACGTTAAGACACTATTTGGACACCTACAGAAATCCCTGCTTCTTTCCTTCGTTGCACATTCTAGGTACGAATTTTCTAGATCACGAAAGAAGTTTCGTCCAAGGAATTTATTTCTTAGGTGGTACCTAGAGAGACTAGGGCAGTGACAATGACAATGTAGAGTATTTTGCCCCGTAATCGCACCTATGTATGTAGGTATAAGGGAAGATAGGGATTTTCTATCTTTTTCCATAAGTCTGTCGGTTCTAGCTTTACCGAATATGGGCCATAACTTCCTTGTGATGGCACAAGAGCTTAGTTCTCTGCTTCGAGGGTTAAGCGAGTAAGGCGGGATGTTCAACGAGAGGTCGGTTTGCTCCGAACTTAGTGTCGAATTTTTTTTTGCCAATTCGTCAGCATTTTCATTCCCTGGTATGCTCTCATGCTCAGGGAGGCAGCAAAGTTTAACCTTGTCCCCTTGAGCTCTTCTCGACAGTTCTTCACAATGGTTCCGGTTTTACTCGACGATGTCTATAACGAGGTAAATCTGCCTCTAATTGGGTAGGTATCTTGTCCAAATTGGTTTTTATAGAAAGCTGTAGTCTTGGCTTCCAACTAGTAAAGAGGTCACCTTTCCTCTTAAGAACTTCTTGTGATAGTCTTTGCAGACAGACCAAGGCAGCATGAACTTAGATCTTTACTACTTCTTGGCTATTTCGGTCTTTTCATGTTTGGTGTGAACTTGTTTCTGAATTCGGCTTCCGCTGGCTGGCCTGTATTCATCCGTTGCGGTTACATGAGTTAGCCTTTGTAGTTAATTGAGATTTGTTTGGGCCGCCTCTTGTACAATTTAAAGTGCCAAATGCGGGTCCTGTTTAGGAAACAATGGGTATGGTCATCGTTTTCTAAATGAAAGCCTGCGACGTTGAGTATTGTTATCATTAACTGTGATAGACCGCATTCGATTACACTCCGGGATCTAGAACTCAACTAAAAATCGATCTTTAGACAACCGCCTCCAGTTTCGTACACTAAGTTTGTTTAGGTTGGTTTAGGTTCCTTTTCAACCGTTCGCTCGGTCTAAGGTGAAGGCGAGGTCCTTCTGACATGAAAACACCGCTAAAGAAACGCAAAGCATATTTTCTACCGCTATTGTCCTCCATTCTGCGCCGTATAATAAAACTGGAAATATACCTAAGGGTCTTCAAGGAACTATGGTTAAGTATTCAACGCTAGAGTGCGTAGAGTCTAACTGGTCGTGTGTTATTGCCTGCTGAGAAGTGGTGAAATGAAAAGCGTTTGGTCACGACTCCAAGGTCGTCAGCGTGCTGCTTCTTCACTAGGCACATCTCCAGCTCTCTTACTCGACTGAATTTTCCTTTTTTCACTATTCTGCCAAGAAATTGTCCCAAACTCGTTGAATAAGTGGGTTGAAGTCAAAGAAATCCAATAGCCTTGATTCTTTGAAGTTGCTGAGAGGTTTGGTTCATTTTAGCTTGCCGGTATTCCATACGGAGATATATTCTCTTCATCTTCTGAAGTGATTCCTCAACTTAGATCAGCAGATGACTTTGTTTTTAAGATACGGTAGTGGGTGTTAAAAGGTGTGCCTTTCGGCCAGTGGGCTAAACTAATTGCTACAATTCTTACAGTTTCAGTGTGGGATCTGGTGATTACTTCATGCGTTCTATTTTTATTGTAGGTGGGCAATATCTTTCTTGATAGGACATAGTTTTCAGTGTTGGCAGTTGGTACTGTTCCATTTGAAAACCTTCAGTTTCGCTGAGAAGACACTGATCCAGATGCTGGGTTCTGGTTCACGAAACCACATGCTCACAGGAATGCTCTTGATCTATTGTCCAGTGCTGTCATATTTTATATTAGAATTGTTGGTACTTGGTACTAAGAAAGGAGTGAGTTATTGTTAGGTATTGTGTCGAGGCCAGAGCCCTGGACAAGAGATCAAGAGCATTGTTATGGACATATAGTTTGGTGAACTAGAACCCAGATTCTCTGAGTCTTAGGTATCAATGTTAACACATCTGTAAAAGTATTTAAGAAGTTTACCCTTATAGCTCAATATTTGTTTAAAAAAATTTACGAAAAATAATCTTAAATCTTCAAAATTTCTTGAATCTAGCCGTAAGATCTTTGCCAAGAAAGAAAGACGTCTAAATGGCACCTGCAGTCGTCATTAAAAACGTAACAGATAAGCTACCCACTCAGTCGGTCGCAAAAAAAAAACCGTTTATTAAAATTAATGAATTGAATTTTTGTCACGTGAAAACCCAAAGTCAATTTAATTAAGAACTTCGATTTATGTAGTTGGTACCTATCTCTTGGGAAAGTTTATACCATTGAAAATGACGTTACATCCGCAATCGTTAGGTTTCGAGATTATAAATAATTAATGACGAAAACAACATGTATCTATGTACATGTGAATAGGTTCATTTGAAAGTTCAAAAATGTATCTTTTAGACGGCACCTGGTTTATCTTGTAGGAATATCCTTTTTTTTTTAAAGATTTTTAAGATTTCATTGCATTTGTTGGATCTAGGTCAGATGAAACCCGATTCCTTGTTTTGTTTTTCTTTTAATTTTTCAAAACTTCTACCCGACAACATCTAGCGCCATCTTTCTGTCATGAACACTCAAAGCTTTAGCATTCTCATTTGAATTCAATCCTTGTTATTGCCAATTGCGTTGTAGCTTTTCTGTACTTTTCCTTGACAGTTCCGCACAACAAAATACACATTCGCCTTAGTTAACGCGAAAATCCTTCGGGATGACAGTTCGGCTATTGCGTTCATTAGTCAATTAATTATCCTTACTGTCATAAAACTATCGCCGTGCATTCGAAATCAGTAACCGACATCAATGTGAACATTCAAAGAACTAAAAACACAGTATCATTTCGATTTTTCTTTTCTCCTGTGCCGTTTTTATTTCTGTTATTCGCTTTTTTAAGTTTGTTCCTTCCAGAGGGACCTCCAATACAATACACCAATACTTACTATTGACGTGTCCTTGTATGCGCAAACTCGTGTTCATTCTTTTAGTGTATTTGTTATTGTTCTTTATGTGTTGTGTTCATTGTAGGCAACATTTTATTTAGGAAATAAGCTTGAACATATATACATACATGTGCTTATAAGCTTTTCCTATTCGGCGTTCATGTGTGTGTTATTTTGAATGTTAAGGTTCACTTATATCCTGTTGAAAAGAAAAATCTTAAATAAAAACAAAATTTTCAACATTTGTTGAATTTGAAAGTGTTTTTGAAAAGTGTTTTTTCCAAAAGGATACTAACCCAAGGTGAGTGTTTTTAAGAAATTTTTCCAAAATTTGTTTGAAAAAACCGGCAATTTACTGCTCACCCTCGATTCACTACCACCACTGAAGCTCGTATCCCTATAATTGCTTGTTGTTTTACCCTTACTCCAACGTCTACCTACATATGAATCATAATTTACAGCTTTTATGTCAACTTTCATGTGAGATATTGCGGGATATCCTTGGGAAAATGAACGAGGTCAAGGATTGTTTTCAAATCGCGTATAGAATGTTTTTTATTTTGTTGTTTTGTTTTTGTCAAACGCCATGTAACTGTAATACGCATATAGGGAATTTAAGTCTGAAGGTTGTCATTTTTGTTTTTAAATGCAAAACAGCGCAAAAAAAGCTTTTGGAATCTGTCAAATGGTTGTCAAAAGACTTGCGCATGGTGTCGTGAAGTGAATAAATAATGGAGAGAACCTACTTCTAGTTTTTTTTTTGTTTTGTTTTTGTGTTGATTACAGATAAGAACATAAACAGTTATTAGATAATGGAAAATGTGTAATATCTTTTATTGCTTGTAAAAAAAAAAAGTTAACGGAAACCTTAGTGTAAAGTGATAAGGAATCGGAGAGTTACACAATTCTCAAAACTTAATGCGTAGATACAGAACACTCCATATGTAAGTAGCTGGAATCGTCCTGATGGATCAGAAGCACTAGCCATAAGACACTTCAAAGGATTTTACCCTCTAGCTTCATTTACGATGGTTTACGTCTTAAAAAAGCGAATTCTCGATCACGATTTTAATGACAGTTCTTTACTTTTCATTTGACATTCACAATTGACTTTTAAATTGGAAAACCAACGTCACAGAATCTGACAGAATACTAGACTAAGACTTGAGTTCATTATAGGTAAGTCTGGGCTAGGGTGGTAAACACTTAGAACAACGAATGTCCTTTGTGGTACCGCATGGATCGATAGTTTCTACCAGAAAACTACTCGCAGGATGAGCCGGAGCTTGCTATGAAGGACTGGGGACTGCCTACGCTGGTGTCAGTCAGTTCGTTGGGATCATGAGAGAACTAAACTTGGGGTGGATCAAGGCCTAAACCAACAAGTGTCTTCAGCTAACTCAGTCTTTGGCTAGCTGCCTGCAGTTTCGCACGCTAAGTTGATTAAGGGTTTCCTTCCATTTGAGTGCGTCACCTGAGTTGCGGTCTTCCCTTGGCTCATAAGTAGACCCTTCTTCGAACTGAGATTGCTGGACAAGTAGGTACAGAGAAGATGCATTTATCGTTCCTTTTTCCTTGTCCCTATAGCTTCATTACGGAGGAGGTCCAGCCTATTGGTGTCTTGTCTATGGTACTAAAGAGCAGTTCTTTGTGCCTGATGTGTGAGAGCATTTGTAATTCATCCGTCCGCCTGCGGTTGGTGGTGAGAGCCTTTTTAAGAGTTGTACCTTGCCTTACAAGCTCACCGGTCATTTAGTAACCTAGATTATGTCCCGGCACCCAGTTAAGATGAACTTCGAATTGTTCATCCATCTCTGTTTTTGAATTATAGATGACAGATTCCAGGGATTTGACTACAAAACTATAGATATCTACACGTTGACCTGTTTATATGTTAACGTTCACTTTGATTTTACATTGAAGATTGATGGTCTTCACATCGTTTCTCAGTCTTATATCAAAGGGTGTTGTTTTGGATGAAAAGTGTGTTTGATTCCTGGCGACTTCTTGTTTCTCTTCGAATACCTGGACATTACGCAACACAGAGTTCTGTTTGAGGGATCCCAAGTGGCTAGCAAACTCATGTCATTCTACATCGACGGAATCGATGAACTGAATAAGACTTTCAAAGGGAAATCCCAAAGTTTTGGCGAACCGACCATGTCGTATCTGAAAAAAAAAGGGGATGACTTCGAGAATAATAGGCCGATGCACAAATAGAGGGTCAGGCGGGGGGACAGACGGATAGACAAACAGAGTCGAAGGACAGAAGGAGAAAGAGGAACACCGACTCTGGCATGCCGGACTCGTTAAGTGCGTTAAGGAACTTCTGAGCGTGATGGCACTGGTAAGTAATAGACGTGTGCACTATCTCTGTTCCTTCAAACAGTCTGAGCAGAACTTTTTTAACTTCGGCCGCTATTTCGTTCTTATGACCCAGGCAGGCAGTCCATGATCTTCTTGTAGTAGCTGATGGCAGTGACTGGACATTTATGAGTGATCATCCCGTTTAATAGTTTCATCGAACTCCTACTTTGTCTAAAGGTCATACCCACGATTTTGTTCAAAAGGCCCATAAGTCATGCTTAGGGTGGAGCCGGGTATGATAGGTACATCGCGACTTTTAATATGCGAAGTAAAGGGAACTCAAGTTCCAAACCTAAGAAATCATTTCAAAAATCCAGAGTCATGCGTCAAGTTGCTTTCGTTTCTCAACAACTGTGCCAATCATCACTTTCAAGTCTCGCTTGGTTCATATATTGTCATAGTTCCAAACATCGCTCTTGACATTCACTAGCTCCACTGCTCAAGGTCAATTCTCATTCTTTGAAGGCATATTAATTCCGCAATCTGCCACTTGACATACGACATCCATTGACAAAGGGCGAGCACGTGTCATTATCACATTCATAGTCCAACTGTCAAAATCCAATCAATCAAAACCAAAAGAATAATCGTCCGAGGTCCATCCCATCAGTGTCACCAGTTCATCGGCGAGATCACCCCCAGAACCGGAAATATGTAGTTTCATGGCTTCAAATTTCATCAAGTTCGCGTTCGGCGCGCCTCCACATCTCACTTCTCATTTCGGGCACAAAGCACCACTTATCTGCTTAATTTTTTCTATTCTCCTTTGATTCCATTCTCTAGTACGGATGTAGTAACCTCTGCGTCTGACCTGCCCAGTGGATTTCATACAAATTCAAATTTTCATTCATAAACACATAACAACGCCACATTGTCGTTCCATTGATAAGAGTCGACAAAATGCGATTGTCATGCTATCTTTCACTCTACAGATCTGCCACTCTTAGATACTCAGGCGCACTACGAATAGCTGTGTTATCAGTGTTTTTTTTCTTTTTGCGTGTATGTGCGCAGTAGCTGTGAAATGAATATGTTACAGCCCACAGATGGCGGATACTTAATTTCTGATTGAAAATGACAGGCGACAAAGCGGAAATTGTCACTCGGTTCGCACACTCGATTCACAGAGCTATCATGTTCTTCCGTGAAATTGCTTCTTTGGCACCTAATCTCTGTGGCGTGTAATATTGTAGGCGTATGCCCACTTCCCGTTCACCCTCAGAAGTGCATTAACAGATCGTTTTCACAAGAATATAGCTCAAATGCCAAATTGCTTTCATCATCGTCGTCGTCAGTTGCAGGAGGTGGTGGTGGTCCTTTAGTCATCAAAGGAAATCTTCCGACATAATTTTAACTTTTAATTCAGCCAGACAGATACATCATAAACACAACTGTGGATACTGTGTGTTTGTGCAACTTTGTTGTCGAAAGATCTATCCAACGGTGCAACACGCTTTGGGCGGGAGAATATTTTCTTGTTAATTGCTAAAGTATTTCACAGATTCGGAGAGAAATGCGATGTGTTGTTGTGCCTTGTTCACATGTTACAGGAGCGAGGATGTACTACAGAAATTTTGTTTTAAATTCTCTGACATGTGTCATATGACTTAGTTTTGGACTTTTCCCAAGTCTTGAGTTTAGTGAATGGTTATTTGATGGACGGGGGCGGTGACGAAAGATGTTTTTAGAGAAAAGTGTATGCAAAACAATTTATCGCCGTCTGCTGGGCTGAATGAGTCATTTGTTTTCAGTCTGTTTGAGGAGACGTGGTTATTTTGGGAAAAATTCCTGAATATTGAAATTAAATTAGCGAACCCCGTGGTAGGTATACCAATGTTTAAATTGCCTGGATGGTATTTTCAGGAAATATCAGGTTTTACAAGCTACAGGTACGCTTCACGAAGATGTGGATGTCTTTCAAAAAACCTCGGACAATGCGAATACATTTGCCCAGTTGCATCGATGAAATGGTCAACAATGCTTCGGTCTTTGAATCACAGGCCTTGAGTTCGAGACGACAAGAGCCAACAAGAAGTTAAGGAGCTTCTCTGGTTGGCCATTCCATTGGGACAACTCCGCCGCCAAGAATTCTCTCCCTGAATTGAAAGAAGGCTGGATATTTCATTGTTGGAATGTTTAGAGAGGTCTCTTCACTCTAAAGAGAGAGTCTACAGCTTGAATCTGTTGCAAGGTTCATATACGATGTAATTGTTTGTTCAGGAATCCAATTAGGGTTGTTTCTATCGAGATTCACAATGAAATTGGATTTTTTTTACTACGGTCTGGAGAATAGCAGCTTTGAGCATGTTTGTCCTAGTGTGTTGAGCCAGGCTTCTCCAAAGACCTTTTGCATGTCTCTCGAAGACTAACTTGGTTAACCCACAGAAGGGTTTGGGTCCAATGATTGTTGTTGACGCGCCATCTTTTGCCAGTGAATCGGCTTTTTTATTGTGTGCAAATCCACCATGTGCATGAATCCAGCGAAGGATGACCATGTTGTTCGTAGCTAGATCCGAAATCACATTGCCGGTTTCTAATACTAGTTTTGATTTGATGACAGGCGAGTCGCACGCACGCAGAAGGACAAGTAGTTCCGTTTTTTCCATCTCTCTAGACTTGTTCTAATCGCGGAATTAAGGAGGCCGCTGAAGGGTTCGGCACCTATGTATCTTTCGAAGGAAGCTTTTCTGGTCAGTTGGCATGCGATTTCATTGCCTTTAATGTATCTGGTACCCCCCAGAGTTTAACCAGCCAGAAAAGACTTTCGAGTTGCAATAA
Organism: Criorhina ranunculi; assembly: GCA_951813785.1. NCBI lineage: Eukaryota > Metazoa > Arthropoda > Insecta > Diptera > Syrphidae > Criorhina > Criorhina ranunculi. The sequence continues at coordinate 57,387,669 of OX638382.1, forward strand.
GGAGAACTCAGTGCTTCTAGCGCTACTTGACAATCGGCAAATATATTCATGCTTGTCCCCTTTATGTGTCTTTGAGACTTTGTAATTAGGGCCACAAATACCGGCTCGATCCGCTTTTCAAAAACTAGAATTCAGCATCTAGATCTCGAAAAGGAGCCACCCCTTGCCAAATCATCAACCTTCATTTTTTCTGTTACCTGCAGCTTTGTCACTAGATCCAACGAACCTTAAGCTCTTTGAGACACCATTTCCTTTGATTTTATTTGTTGGGTATTGCTTTCATTCTTCTTAGGCAACTGTTGTCACAGGGCTATAGTCTGAAAGCCCATCTTAACAAGCTCAGTGATGCATACTTTACCCGCTTTATACGTTTTATGCTTTAGTACTTCAGTTTCAGTTCATTCTAGTTCCTTTTTTATTGCGATCAAATCAAGATTCCTCTTCAGCTGTATTGTGCTTAGATTCCAACCTTCTTTAGTCTTTTCTACTACATAACTTGGTCAACATTGTAGCCACTTACGATCTGACTCAAGTATTAGTGCCTAACAAAAGGTAAACTGCTAGAATGTTTGACAAAAAGGACTGAGGAGTGACGAACAAAAAGTCGCTTGCTACGATGGATTAGAGGGTGCCAAAAAGGATGTCGGTGTAGGAGTCGAGATTTATCAAGAAACCCAAGGAATCAACTGTTAAGCAGCGTACCCGAAGCCTTATGATAGCCATATTTTAAGCTGCAAAATGATGAAATAAGACAATATTGTCGAAAAGGTAATTACT